>JAFBJT010106071.1:0-30648 GCA_016785325.1 Chascanopsetta lugubris | reverse complement strand
ATTTATTATTTTCATCACTTCTGTTTGTTTTTTATTTTTTTTTTTATCAGCACATTTTTATGAATGTACAGTCACCAAGATGCATGTCTTGCTTTTAGCATTAAACTAACAAGAGTGAGGTGAGTGACTGAGTGAGCCCTGAATGCATGACATTAATGACAACTGAGGGTTGGTCAGGGTGTAGGTATGAAGTCATTTCCTGGGACTTCAATATGTAATTGATTCTAAAAGATAATTTCAGAGTGGGCCAAAGTCTGCAATGACATACCATTTTTGTTCCAGGTTTATTACTTTACCCTCTTCATGTAGTCCCCTGCTGTGTCTTCTAAAAGCCACTTAATTGAGCGATATTGTTAGTATTCGAAAGAAATGAAGGGTACATGTTCTGTATTTATATAGCACTCTACCAGGTCCTGTGACATCTCAAAGCACTTTGCAGATTGCATTAATCCAGTCACACAAACTTATATACTGTACATTCATTTACTGTACAGCACTATTTGAGTAAATTGGACAATGTGCTGCTCTTGCCCCAGGACACTTCAGCATAATGAATGGGGAAGTTGGAAAAATGACAGCTCCTCCTAACTCTAACTCAAATATAAAAAATACATAAATCAAAATATTTGAATGAAAAGTTAAACTATGTTTACAATGTGGCCCTTAACAGAAAAGTTGGCAGTCCATCATTTGCATTGCAGAAAAGGGAAAGCAGGACAAACGCAATGAGTCAGTATATGCTGCACAATACACAATACTACTACATACTAATATATGAGTTTTTAAACAATGTGTTTACAGGTCTTGACCTCAAATAGTTTCAAAAGTTTATACGATTATCTGAATAAATATGATGCACCCTCCACAACAACGTAGGATTTAAACTCAAAACTCCTTCCAGCTTTGAGAAGAAGTCCCAGTGTCCCCTGTGGTTTGAAAGTCTGCATCCATCATCCTAGGCTCTGCAGAGTGTTCAACCAAAAACAGGTGTTGTGCTAAATGTATGACCTAAAAATGTGTTTCCCTGGTGATGAAACCTGTCTTACTCTCAAATGATTATATATGAAATGTTTGATGTTAAAGGATTAACAGCCAGAAAACTAAATAGATGCCCGGATTGTGTTATTTTAAGTCACATGTATAGAAATAAAGCCTAAACTTGTGCTCATACCTTTTGAGTCAGCGCAGCATAAATATGTATGTTGTGCTCAGGGGAGGGTCTGTTGTTTGGTGACTTTCCATCGCTTTTAGCCTCATGAACTCAATGCCTCAAGATCCACCATGATGTGTGTATGATAAATATAACGTTGCAGTCATAGTCTAAACTTTCTGCACTTTTGAATAATGCAACAATTAATACAAACAATTTTATATCAAATTCATGTGTGGGACCATATTTTGTTTTCTGTACACAGCACCAGACTATAGCTATTTAACCATTTAGCTTTGAAATGCAATAAAAAGGCAAGTAAATCAGAAGAAATCGATTTATCTATTAATGTGTTTGTTTATTTAAGTAAAGGTGCAGTGCAAACAATTTGGTCACATCAAGGGGTGAAATTGCGTGATGTATCCATCACCTCACACTCACCCTTCTGAGCATGAAGGAGAACCTATGGTAGACTTCAGTTGTCATTAAAACTCAAAACATGTTTAGTATGTCCAATCTGGGCTGCTGTAAAAACATGGCGACACCCATAGAGAGGACCCGCTCCTCATGTACAATACATTCGTTCAAGGGTAATGTGATTATAAATTCCTGAAAATGTCATTATGTAATTGTTTTGTAAAATTCCTTTTTATTTTTGTGACAAAAATGACCAGAATCTTACACACTACAACTTGAAAGTGTTATAAAACATAATGTAAATCATTTTCCAAAAGATTTGTGTTGAGAACCCATGCTTTCAGTTTTCATTGTCATGCTGGCGATGCTACACTCACTAGTGGTATGAATCAATGATCTCAACGAGCACTTGCAAAATATAGCAAGAGAATACATTCACATAACTATGTAGAATGTAGAATCCTGATTATTTTTTAATGTCAAGTCATGTCATCTTCAACCGTTTATCCAATAATCTGGGTCACAGGGTGTTTCTACCAGTACATATGGGGGGGTGTCAGTATCAGGGTCAGTGACACTGCAGGGTCCCAGTGGGATTCGAACCGGTGACCTCTGCTTTGAAAGGCGACTGCTCTAACCACTGAGCTTGTCATTTTGTCATATGACTGCTGCTCCTATCTTTGAATGTACTCAAATGAAACAGGGACCATATTCAAACCCCCACACAACATGTAATAATGCAATGCATTATACAGCAATACATGTAATAATAATCTCATGTGGTTTACATTTTGTGCATATAGTAATTTTGAAAAATATGATGTTTTCTGTTGACCGCTTCATTCACCATAATCTTGAGTGAAATTGTGGTGAATCCCACATCGGATTATGATAATATTTGGCATTCATCCATTTTTGGAAAGGCTTCTAGGCAAGCACACAAAGCCTCGGCAATAAATGTTCATTTTGAAAGCTCACTGCACCAGTCTTCCAAATCATAATGTTCCACTGGGTGACCTTAAAATGCAAATGCAAACTCTTCTTTTCAGAAAAAACTTTTTTATTCCTCCCTTTCCGACAGAGGCTACAGCTACCACTTTGTGTCTTAGATCTGTCGAAGCAACCATTAAATTGATATTTGCAATAATTAAGTGCAATTAGACAAAGTAAATCTGAAGCATTAATGAAGCATTTGACACTATATTCCCTTTCTCTTCCTCATGATATAAATTCACAAGTTCTTTCTTGAAACTGGAAAGTGGTTTCCAATTGCAGACAATGTTCGAACACAAATTCATCAAAGCCCTGAGGTGGCATGGGGGCACATGCTCCGCTACATTGCCGTAATAGCTTGCTAGTGAGGCTTGTACATCATGCTCAATCAAATGACAACATGAGAAGTCCGGATATGCCACTCTGGAATGGCTTAACACAGAATAAATCAAAGAGCAAAGATAAAGGTGCAGCCTGTAAGATTTCAGTCATTTTTGTCACTTCATTAAAAAACAATCACATTAATGTATATTTATATAAAGAGCGGGTCCACTCTACTGACAGAGTGACACATCTGACCTCAACAGTGACGTGCTACTCTCCCAACACACAGAATGGATGAATCTTTTAATGGTGCTGTCCCAGTATAATAAAACCATTTGTATCGTGGCAGGTCACTCAGGAGTCTACCATCAGTTCAACTGTGCAGATTGAATTTTCATGTTGCCTTGTTTCCATACAATCTTAAAATCTTCCCTCTTGGTGAAGTAAGATTGAAGCCACTCCAGTGTTTACGCTGACGAGTTCAGGACTCTTCTATTTCTGATGTGCAAGAGACGACATGCGGGGAGAGCATGTCAATCATCACCACTGTTGTGCTCGTGTTATCATCTGCCTCTCTTCTTGTCCCCGACCTCAGCTGTTATACTTTTTAAATGGTATTCTCCAAAAACCATAATGAAACTGCATTGAGTACAGACAAAAATCACAGAGCAGGGGTGTCAAACTCATTTTCACCGAGGGCCACATCAGCATTATTGTTGCTCTTAAGGGGCTGGTTTTAATTGCTGATTTAATTACTAAATAATATTAACATATAACAAAATTGTCTTCATACTTGATTATCATTTATTCAAGTTACAAATATTGTATATGCATTTACATACATGTAAACACACTGAATATATTGCTACACAAAACAAGTGGCATGTGTAATTAACTAGAGTTCATGGACAATGTAGCTTTAGACTTGTATTTTTGGACAATCATATGTCTTTAAGCTCTCACGGGACACATAAAATGATCTTAAAGTTCAAGTTCAAGTTCTTTATTTATTTGTCTTTCTTGGGAAAAATTTGCGGGGGAGTAGTGTAGTAGGAACCCTGTACCTTCTCCCTGAGTTTAGTGGAGTGTATTCTGTGTGCAGGCCATGGTCTTTTAAGATGTTTTGTACCTGTGCAATAACTGACAGCTCAAAGAGTTCCTGGAGGCTGGGAGGAGTGTAGCCCATGAGCTTGCCTGCTGTTTTAATGAGATTGTGAATTTGGGTTTTACATCTGACTGCTAGGTTCCCAGACCAGTCGGTGATGCCATAGTAAAGGATGGACTCAATTGTTGATCTATAAAAAATAAGCATAATATTTTTTTGGACTCTGAATCGACAAAGTCTGCGCAGAAAATGAAGATGTTGATGAATTCTGGCAAACCTGTGGGCCATGAGTTTGACACACGTGTCATAGAGTATCTCATAGGACTGTTTTGTTGTATTTTTGTTTATATTCTAATATGAGTCACAAATGCTTATTATTTGTGCCTGGACAAGAGAATTGAGACCAGTCAGATCCGTAGTCGATTAATTCCCATAAACATAATAAAGCAAAGGAAATTTGATTTCTGGTGAGGTGAGCGATAAATTAAAACACTGAAATTACAAGAATAGCTCAAGGTCAACAGGAACTTGGATATTTTAGCACTCACAACGACATCTAATAAACTATTTTTTCCCCCGTTCAAAGCAACCTTCAGTCTAACATTTGCTTCAACTAAAGCTGCAGTTTCTTAAAATGAAGTTTCTCTCTGCATGAGCAATCTCACCCCAGAGGAGACTACTGATGGCTAAACTGTATCCAAAACCGAATAGCGGAACAGACAGATGTAGCCTATTGTGTGTCAGACCAACTGCTGGAGACAGACAGGTTCATTTCTCCAATACTGCAGAGAGAAATGGACAAAGGGTTTTTAGGGATAGACTGCGCTACTTTAATGTCACAATATGTGACAAGTTTATAGACGATGCACATTTAAGCTGAAACTAGGTCAATTTTTGGTATGTCTAACTCTGATGTATCACGCTGTAAGACCGCAAACTGCTCTATGAAATACATTTTACATGATTACAGTCGGAGCGAGTTGCTAGCTATGCGAGAGACAACTATGTGTCACTATTCACAGCGTGAACCTTATTAACCATAATGATAAAAATGATGATGATGATGATGATGATGATGATGACAATAATAATAACATTATTATCATTACTATTATTTAATAGTGTGTTGAATAATAGAATAACATTATCATTATTTTGATTTTCATTACTATGATTATTCAAAATAAATTTGCAAAGTCACTTAATTATGAGATATTTAATAATGAAATCATAAATAAACATGGAATACTCCTTATTCGTTTTCATGCTACAATTCACGTCACTCTATGGATGTATTTCTCCTCTCTACTAAATTGCTAAGTTCATTGTTAATTTCACCATTGGCATTAGTAACTTTCTAAACTGTATTAAATTATGCTCCATATTTCATTATTCCAAATTCGTTTGCATGGTTTTGGTAAAACAGATTTGCAATAACAGTAAGGTCTCAGCGATTGGATACAAAATGGGTCCTTGGTTCACTACTAACCCTAACCCTAACTACTCACATTATACAGATACTTTACAGATACTATACTTTTGCCAAGAATTAACCTTTTTAAAGAATTAAACAAAAGTCACTGAACTCACCAAACATTACACCATAGGCCTGGCATTTAGAAACTGGTCACTGTTTTAAACATTCATTGATGTTTCAGTATTTTCCCTGCCTATATTTTATATCTGTCACTCAACTGTCATGTCAGTGATAACACTGTGCATCCGCACATCAACAAGGGTTTAATTAAAGGATGTCACTTGTGTTGTGTAATGTGGGAGCTGTGTGCTGCTGAAAGAGGCAAGTCTCAGCTTGTGAGCATTAATCGTACATTCTCACAGCATCTCCCTTGACACGAGGAGGAATATTGCGAGTGCGAGCAATGGACTGTGTCATTTTAATGCCCAATTTCAGCTTGAGCTCAGACCTCCCACCAACCAAATCAATTCCCTCCTCTTTATTTATTTTTTTACTGCTGGGCCTTGATGTTGATGAGTTATGTCAGACAGAAGATGCAATAAGCTTTAATCAGGAGCACATTGTGTGGTTACCTCTGACATATAAAGGCATTTGGAAGACTATGGATTACCATCAGTCTAATGGCTGACCACAACTGTAAAGCAGTGGCTCATAAATGGTTGTAGGCGTAGCCCTCGGGGAACTTGAAGGCACCCCCGGGACTATGTGAGATTTATTTTATTTAACCAGGTATGTCGAGTTGAGAACCAGTTCTCACTTACTACAAGGGCTTGAGACCGTGGCCCGTCAACCTGGATTCGAACTGGCTACCTACGCTTCCAAAGGTGGCTGCTCTGTCCACTGAGTCACTGGCAACCCTAAATTGAAAATAAATTAATTAATAAAATGAAAACAATAATGATGAAAATACAAAACAATCAAACAGAATTAAATTAAAAAAATGAAAAAAAAATCATAAAATAAATGCATGTAAATTGCATTGAGTTGTTATTCAATAATTATTTCAAACAATATAAGTGTGAGTTCATAAACAGAATTCTATCATTAAGAAGGGTGTTCTTTTAAAAAAAAAAATAAGAAGGGTGTTCAATTTCACTATCCAAAACCCAGAGACTTGCCCTTGCCCTTATTGTCCTTTCAAGAGTCATGGTAAAAGGTCATGCTGCTTAAAACACAGACGGCAAAACCAGAGCCGGACACATTACGACCGTACTTCAGAAGAATATGTTGGAGAATATAAAGAATATGAAGTTGATGATTCACACGTTCAACTCGTTGCTGCCGTGCTGGCCTGAAGTCACCTTTAATGCACTTCAACTTTGCAAAGCCAAGGAAGTGCCCTCCCCGGGGAAAATAGGCTACTGAAATGCCTGTTGGAATTACGATCCGAGGTACACACCTTTCTGATTGAGCACAAAGTTGTGCCCTTTGACCACTTTGTTCCAGGACACATACTGGCTTGTACTACCTGGCAGATAGATTCAGCTAACTGGACGAAATGAATGTGTCTCTACTGGGCAAGGACACCAGCATTTAAAACCTGTATGACAAGGCGGCCGGCTTAAAGCAGAGCTGTCTAAAAGGGCTCTTGCACAAGGAAATTTCACCTACCTGCTTTCCTCAGGTGGATGATTGTCTCTCCTGTGAGGATGTGGACAGAGCTCTAGGCCAACCATATTTTCTTTTTCATGGCCAGATAGACCATTTCCACCTGTGGAACAGATTTCAGGACCATGCTTTGGTGTCATTTAGTGTTGTATACCAAACACAAGGGTAGGCAGAGTGTTTTCAACACAAGCAATGGGGGGGGGGGTTGTTCTCAGAGGAGTCATGTCAGTATAGCAGCTTCAAAACAACAGCTTTGTGTCTATTTACTGGTAAATTATGACACTAATGTGCCCTGTTTTGTACATGATATTATGCAGCATCATCACAGTGCCAATGGCTGAGAGGATGATGAGAGAGCGAGCAAACACATCAATGTGGCACCCACTTTTCCAATGAAACAAAACTAATCAGATCTTCCAAAGTTGACTTCCAGCTGTGCAGCTGATGCTCAGTCAGGTGTGGAAAAACTCAAAACTCATCTCAGATGAGTCGAGCTCGATTTAATTAGAATGCTTGTTTTAATTAGAGCGATGGCAGCTTCAAAATCACTGCTACATCTACACACTGAGAGATAAAGATGCAGGGCACCACAATGTAGCTGGGGCATCAAGTGCCATTTGAAGATTTTGCGTCAATGATTGTGCCATAAACAGCAATACGCTAAACATTATCTTTAATTATGACACAGTATC
Source organism: Chascanopsetta lugubris (assembly GCA_016785325.1). Taxonomy (NCBI): domain Eukaryota; kingdom Metazoa; phylum Chordata; class Actinopteri; order Pleuronectiformes; family Bothidae; genus Chascanopsetta; species Chascanopsetta lugubris. The sequence continues at coordinate 22,882 of JAFBJT010106071.1, read as the reverse complement.
CACACACGTTTTCAACAGACTATGAAAGTTAAGGCCAACATTTATTTTACAAGATTTATTTTCTATAAATTAATTTATACATTGCTGCAGCTATAGTAATACTACTACTACTACTACTACTACTACTACTAATAATAATAATAACAATAATAATAATAATAATAATAATAACATTTAGATGCACAACAAAAGTAAAAAATGACCCACATTCATTTTCCATGCTGGATTAGGGTTTCTTTGCTGTATCTTTTGTTCAAACTTCGTTTATTTCATTTTCACAAAAATACAAATGTGTCACCGAGACATTATAAAATATATCCAAGGCTATAGCTTTGATGAACCTTTTAAAATCTATTTATTGTATGATTAAATACTCCAAGTATTCTTTTAATATCTTGTTTTGATTAGTACAGATCATTGTATTCATTTTTCTTCTCTTTTTTCTGAATAAAAATAGGTTTGTGTCATAACATCAAAAATGGGCTAGGATTAAAAATGGTTGTACACAAACCTAACAATCACAAAAATGATTGCAGACATGATTAACATTTCAGCCTTACTTGCAGGTCGTAAATAACGCATTAAAAGAAAGAAATTGTGGACCACTTACAAGTTGTACAAGTCCCGTGGGCCAGCCTTTGGACATCCCTCATGTTGGATAATATCCTGAGCCGGGTAAGGAACATAAGGAGCAGCATAACGTGGTGAGTTGTGTTGATATATGTATGGACATGAATTCATATGCATGAGAAAAATTGAACTTAACACAATTTGACAGCGGGTGACAGCATCATACTTTTTTAGAATTATTTTTCAATGTCTCATATGATTCATATGAAGCTTAGTTGGCTCCAAAGATTTATTTTAGTGTAAAAGTTTACAATACCTCAGTATAACAGTCACTACCTTGACAGCACCAGAACAAAAAACGGATCCCACAAAGACAAAAATAGCTGCTGGTGAATACGTTCTCAGTGGGTTTGCTGTCTGTCAAAAGTACCACTTTGCAACAGTACACGTTTACTTTTCTAAGAACATGACTCAACTCGAGCACCTGGACGGGCGACCGTGTATGTTACTCATGTAGTAAAGCAAGACTGAGTGGTCAGGTTACACTTCATATCACATGTGCCAAACGCGTGGCCCATGGGCCAAATGTGGCCTGCAAGTTCATGTGATATAGCCCTCAAGGGCAAAAAAGCATATGCTTGTCTAAAAGTCTAAAGCATACATTGCCCATGAACACTAGAAAATTATACATGCCACTTTTTTATGTGTTGCAATATATTCAGTGTGTTTACAGGTGTAACATGTATGTAAATACATATACAATATTTGTATCTTGAATAAACAGATTAGACTCCTATGTCCTCCTCCATCTGGACAAATATTTTGACTTTGAAAGCCGTTTGAGGCATTCTAATAGTAGCCATTCTCCATCATTTTGCTAATTACCTATTAACATAGCCAAAAACACCCCTTCCTCCCTGGAGAGCACAACTTCCTTTGCCAACATACTGATTCCACACTCGCCCACCCTCCACCATCAGTTCTGCTTTGTCAGCCTCCAGCTTAAACATCAGAGTTGGAGGTCTGAGTGCATCTGATTTGGTCGGCTCATCCGCACCCCCAGCTTTTTCGTCCCCGGGGTGACATTAAAGGTACAGTGTATAAGAATTGGTGACATCTACAGGTGAAGTTGCATTTTTTATCCATCACCTCACCCTTCCCATGCCGGCATGCAGGATAACCTCTGGTAGCCAGGGGTCATCCAAGCTCAAAAGATAATTAGTACATCCAATCTGGGCTTTTGTAAAAATATGGCTGCTCCCATAGGGAGGACCCACTCCTGAGGTTATACATGAAAATGTATCTATATATTATTTCTACAGATATAAGTGAACAGAAATTGAACAGAATCTTACATGTCGGTTTACCAGGTAACTGGTAACCAAAATTAACAGGTGGTTGAAGCTACTGTCCACTGTCTGTAGGAAAGACAACTTTAAAGGTGCAGTGTGTAAGCTTTGGTGAGCTCTGGAGGTGAAGTTACATGTTGTATCCATCACCTCACCCTCACCCTTCTGAACATGCAGGTAGACTTCAGTTGAAAAAAAATATTTTAATATGTCCACTTTTACCTCTGTAAAAACATGGCAGCCTCCATAGAGAGGACCCCCTTTTCATGTCAATATACATTAATAGGCTCATTTTAAGGTAATGGGGGAAAAAAACAACATTTATGTGATATAAATTCATGAAATTGTCAGTATGTAATTGTTTTGAGATATTTTTAGAAACACTAAAAATGACCAAAATGTCACGCACTGCACTGGACACATTTGTCATTAGGAACCATTTCAAACAACAAGGCATATGCCAAAATAATCGTTTTAATACCGTTATCAAACCCACAGTCATTTACCTGTTGAGCCACACCTAGGCGCAACAACATAAAGCCCGACCATTGAGCCCCACAGGTGACCTGCAGTCATGCAGGGCTCTACTCTCAGTCCATCTATCCTGCGGTTGGGTAGGGTTGGGTAATTGCACCATTTATAATCATTTTCAGTTTGTTAGTTACGTTCTCTTTCCTAAATGCCCCGTGTAATTGTGACAAAACAATTTTCCCAGCACGTCAGTTCATGGCAGGAGTCACGCATGCATTTCTCTTTCCATTATTGCCTCGATTAGTAGCAGTCATTTGTACCCATCTAGGCACAAACAGATGTTAAAAATTAGCTTCTGCTTACATAATAGTACAGTGATAAAGGAAAATAATTGAATGTATATGTGAATTTAAATGAATCTCCTTCTAATAATGATCGTTCATGTTCTCAGAGCAGAAATTGAAGTTAATTCAGTTATTATATGGATTCTCTTTGGTCGACTTATGCATCCAACACAACGCCAAGACTCTGGCTCATTCAGATGTGTGGGAGGAATAATAGATGTTTACTCTTAATGCAGATCAGGCATCAGCAGGTATCGGGTAGGACTTTAATCTGTGTTTGGAGCGGAGACTAAAAAATGTGTATTTGGAGATAAAATAATAAGCATCACTAGTTCTTGATCCAATAATTAATCAGAGCATGAGAAGGGTGGGCACTGAAAAACTAGAAACTGGAAAGGGATGCATTTTCAGCTAATTAAGTTCCAGAAAATTACTCCTTATAGCCAAGTATGAGGATCTATACATTAAAAGTTCAAGACAGTTTAATGAGGCTCAAACAAACTTTATATGACAAAAGATGGGGGTAAAAAATGGTTGGTAAAATGTTAGTCCTCTAAGTGATAGAAAACAGCCATTACTGTTGTTGTAATCCTTTCCCTCATCCTGCAAATGTCGCAACATCCAGTTGCGATAACATAAGTCATTAAATCCTACTCATTGTACCCATAAACAGTCTGTTATGATTTTGTAACATCATATGTTTCATGAGTCGTGTAAAAGTGGAACACAGAAATTTCCTTTTTTAGGCAAATGTACATTTGGAGATTTTGCACAAGCCACGTTCACCCACCACTGCTTTTTACAATAAATGATATGGTGAATGATCTGTATTTATAGTGCTTTATCAAGTCTTGAAGACCTCTCAAAGCGCTTCACTGTACAGTTTACATTCACCCAGTCACTCAAACATTAATACTGTGCCTCTGTTTTCAGCACTTTGTATCTATGAGTATTTGGGGTTCAGTGACTTGCCCAAGGACACCTCAGCATAAGGAATGAGGGGGAGGCAGGAAACGAACCCCTGTCCTCCTGGTCAAAGAACAAGTTCTCTAACACCTTCAGCCACAGCTGCCCCAATATACATGACTTACTCATACCACTGTTTTTGAATCAAATGACATTTCTCTCTTGGTTTCAAAAAAGGGAATGATCATGACATTTGCTGCTATTTGAATACTACTCTATTTTAATTCTAATGAAAACAAGGCAAAATCTTAAACACAGTAGCACAGGAAGTGCCAAGCAAACTTATAAATATATACCTATAAATAAACATTGAATAAGTCCATGATTACTTGGCCAAATGGTATCTTTATAACTTGGTTAAATATCTTAGCCCAAAAATGGGATGTACCTTGTCACAGCACAAATATGTTTTAATATAAATTACATATGTGCAGAAGGCATGCAGGCTATATGAAATAAACGTCTTCTAGCTTTTTCTTTACAAGACAAACGGGAATTTGTAAAATTGATTTTCTCTGGCCTCAGTATTGTCACAACAAGTAAACATCTACAGTAAACAAGTACCACAAGGCAGGACGATTGTGATACACTGAGATGAGTGTTGTACACCCTCTTCTGCATGGCTGTAATGAACGTCATGTAACTCTTGGATAGCAATTCCAGTGGGTGGCAAGTTCATTATAGAGAATCTCATATAACAGGGTCATTGATAATGGTTAAGAATTCAAATGATGCTAATAATCAAATTTGTATCCATATGTGGCTCATATAATTGACACTGATAACAGTTGTAATTTTAATTGCAACATTAATTAAAGAATAATAAGAAATCGCGGACCTCTGTCTTTTAAAGATGAGTTTTGCTTCAAACTTCCTCCCAGATTCATTCTCACTCTGCGACCAGACTCAGTGCACGTCACACCCCACGGTGCATTAAATGTAGCTCATGCTGATGTCAGAGCTTTAATTGGCTGTGGTGGTTACATCCATTAGTAAGCAGGCATCGCTGAAACGTATCAAGCCACAGGGTGTTGGTTTCATCCTGCAGCCGCTTTAGTGTGTTGGAATCTGGAATGCGCTACGCTTTCATTAGTCCCTGGTTCCTGACCAGTGGCAATGGACAGACCTGTCAATTAAAATCTGATTTCACCCACAGGAAGTAAACGAATATGCAGGATTAAAAGCCCCAGAGGCTTAATGAGTTTGTAACTGATGATAGTTTTTTGTCAAACTCAAAGTCAAATACAGGTTAACATGGATAGATCAAATTCACTTGTGCATGAACATACCGGTGGAATAATTTCTATTGAGAAATCTAAGAAAGTTTACTAATCATATAAATTATAAACATTAAAAGCAAATAATTATTTAGAAAAGATCTGTTCATTTCATTGATGGGGTTCAATTGCTTTTTGGGGCCTTGTGTGTCACCAAGTCTTCATTCCGTGGTCACACCCATAGACTGTATGTAAAGATGAACGTAGCGTCTGCGACGTAACCCACAAATTGTGAGCAAGTCACCCGTCGCCATCTTGCCGGTGTCTAACTCCTCCTACTTCCTGGTTCATCCAAAAATGGGCAGAGAGGCGGTACACACACACAGAGCTGGGGGTGGGCCCATCGTGCCATTGCATCAGCTGCAGGCCAGGTCGGCCCAGATGTCAGTCAATAGGCCATGCCCTTAATTATGAACAATTTTAAATGGTGATAAAATAAAATAAAAAAGCTAGAAAGTTGTCAAGGGAAGAATGCGACAACTTGAGAAGCGCAGTTTGTACCAGGCTTTAAACATGTTTGATTGACCTCTAAAGTTGACGATTTTAACATGGGAGTCTATGGGGATTTGCCTCCAGTGGCCACCCTATGAACTGCAAGGTTCTTCATTCCCATATGTGCTTCATACGTCTGTATTGGAGGGTCAGACCAGACAATTATATGCAATAATCTATTCGTCAGGTACATCATTTTATTTGCCCCGAAAGATATGATGCGCAACTCCCAACAACGCTGCATTCCCTCCAGTGAAATAAGCAGGTGGCAGCGCATCCAGCTCCATCACTTCAGTTCTGACAGGTTCTGACCTGTTTGGACTGCAGCCACCGATGTGCTCGGAGTCACCAGCTGTTTCCTACTCTCTCTCTCTCGCGCTCTTTTTTGTTTGTCTCTGCCCAGAAGATGTCTGCAAATCCTAGAAACAGGAAAAAAAATGTTTTCCAGCTGATATTTGAGCATGTTTGGCATCTGAGGCTCAGCTGCAGGATGATCCCCCTGGATGTGCGGCTGTGCTTTTCCTCCAGTTTATAACTACCTTGCATATCAGCCCCAGGGCTTATTGTTTATCAGCCGGAGGTGTTATCGGTTAGACTTGCAGGGTAAATCACGACTGAATATAAGATATGCATGGAGGAGGGAAACGGTGCTGGTTAGTAGTTATGTGGAAAAACTACGTTACTTTTTCTGTACTGCAGCTCGGCACAAGGATTATGTGCATTATGTGTTAGACGGAGACAAAACCTTAACTCTAACAGAATTGACAATATTCACAAAAACATGTAGACATGTGTGAGGTAGTGGTGAACTTTGACCACTGAAATATAATTAGAATAATACATAGTTATTATTAGAGCCCAAGTCAAAACAGTTGAAGAATTTCAGTGAGAAGTCATGTCATAAACTATTATTATTACATTGTTAGTACACATTATATAACATATTTTGTGTAACCTTTAGATCTTTGCTCTTTGACCAGTGATCACAGGAATATACTCCATAGGTTTGGGTGAATGCACCAAATGTTAGGACAAAATGTCAGTTGAATGTGGTGGTGGTTGAATCTTAAACCCTTTGTAAACTTGAACATGATAATTAAAGGTGCAGTGTGTGAGATGTGGGCCATTTTTGTCACTTCCAAAGATATTACAAAACAATTACATACTGACCTTTCCATGAATTAGTACAAGTACCTACATTTTGTTTTTTTGTTTTTTTGTTTACATTACCCTAAAATGCAGTAACCCATTAATATATATTTTCATAAGGAGGGGGGTCCTGTCTAAGGGGGTCACCATATTTTTCTCAGAGGTGAAGTTACATATATAGATGTCCCCAAATCATGCACACTTTACCTTTTAAAAAGGCATCAAAGTCTCTTAAATCATCTCTTCTTCCATCTATGCTAAAACATATCTCAGACATACACATATCAGAGCCTTAGTCAGAAGATTTGTGTTCTGGGTCTGTTTCATCATCATTCTTATTTCCATTATCATTTTCATCAATAGAACTCTGGTGTGATCCGTTAGTGTCACTTCGACCATGTTTTTGTGGGCTAGGAATGCTCATAAATAAAACCACATTTCCTCAAATCCATTAAAATGGTCTTATATTGCATCGGCAGTAGACTTCTTTTTTATTGTCTTTAATTAGGATTCTATGCAGGTGCACCTGGTCTGCAGAGTTTGACTCAGACTTATACTCAGAGATAATGAACCTCGCTGTTGAACTCATTCAATTTGATGTGAATTAACAGAAATATCATTCCAAAACACATGTAGCTGGGCACAAAAAGGATCTGCAAATTACTTTGACTCTCCCCTCATTAGTATAACTCACTTGAGGGCATGGCTGAAAAAAAATAAATAAAAAAAATAACATGAATCTTTTGGATCCCTCCAGTTTTGTTAGAGCCCAACCTCCCACTCATTCCTTTGGTGATTTGTTTCAGCAATTTCTGACGGCACTTGTGTGTTCACCAGGATCAGTGACACATGAGAGCTTTAACTTGTCCACAGCTCTTCTAGGGACATTAGAGGGAGGAGGAATGAGAAGGGGGGTGTTGGGCAGGAGAAGGGCCTGCATGGGGAGAATTACTTGGGAAAAACAGCACCTGTACACCTTTGTAGTGGAGAGTGGGTTTTTGCTGCCAGCGCACACACAGACACAGAGTGTAAAGCAGTTATTGTACAACATGTTAAAGGTGCAGTGTGTAGGATTTGGTGACATCTAGTGGGGTAAGTTGCATGGTGTACCCTCACCCATCCGCGCATGCAGGAGAACCTATGGCAGTTGTCTTTAAAACTCAAATAATGTTTGGTACGTCCCCACTGGGCAATTGTGAAAACATGGCGGTCCTCGTAGAGAGGACCCGCTCCTCATGAAAATATACATCGGTGGGCTCAATTAAGAGTTATGGGAAAAAATAAAACATTTGGGTGATTATAATATATAATATATATAATATATATAATAATATATATTTTTAGATGTGACAAAAATGACCAATATCTTACACACTGCACCTTTAAAATACCTCCTCCCTGACTCACTTTGAGGATGTGGTCTATTGACATAAACAAGTAAAACCGGCCCCTTGAAAGCAACCATAATGCTGATGTGGCCCTCGGTGAAAATGAGTTCAACACCCCTCATGTAAAGCTTCATAGTTTTCCACTCTTTGCGCCTGCAGATTATAAAGAGTATTGTATTATTGTACGAAGTGGGGAACATTTGGCTTCACTAATGAGTCTTCGTCTGCGAGGGCTGATGTAGTTGGCTGCGTCTCGCTCTGGATGCGTTTAAAAGACGACTGGGTGTATTGGGCGCCGCGGTGAAGTAACTCATCATCGCCAATTACCTTTGTTGATAGGCGGAGGTTCGAATTTTGTGAGCAGAAAAATATGACATCTTTCATTCTCTCCTCTGCATGTGAATATATTTGAATCCAGCATGTTACCCTAACATTGCCAAAACTTTACCACAAATCACATTTGGCTGCCCATTCATTGTGAGTTCACTGATATGAAGATGCTGATTCAGTGAATGGTGTAGTGATGCTCCACAGGATCTCCATTAGTTCCCATGATCTTGAATAATTAAGAGGAAGTATGTCTCTGTTTCAACGAGAATAAAAGGGGACAGAGACACAACATCAGTCACAGCAGATGTCCATGTAAAGACTATGAACCCACTACAGGCTTTTGTGCAGGTCACTGCCATAGGGGAGTTAAAGGTGCAGTGTGTATGATTTCAGTCATTTCTTATCACTTCTGTTCGTAAAATATTACTGTAATAACCTGGAAGTATTTTTCCCCTCACCCTTAAAGGTGCAGTGTGTAAGATTTGATGATATATACAGGTGAAGTTGCCTGTTGTGTCCATCACCTCACCCTCACCTTTCTGATCATTCAAGTGAAGGAATGGTAGACCTCAGTTGTCATTAAAACTCAAAGGATGTTGTTAGGTCCACTTTCACAACTGTAAAAAACATGGGGACACCTGTAGAGAGGTCTCCCTCCTCATATAGATATATATTAATGAGCTCATTTTAGGGGAATGGGAAAAAAATACATTTGGCTTATTATAAATTCATGAAAATGTCAGTATGTAATTGCTTTGTAATATTTTTAGAAGGAACAAAAATGTCCAAAATCTTACAGCACCTTGAAAATGAGCCCATTAATGCATGTTCACATGAAGAGCAGGTCCTCTCTATGTGGGCCGCCATGTTTTCACAGTAGCCAAGAGTGGACATCTTTTGTATCTTTTGAGTTTTAATGACAACTGACGTCTACCATAGGTTCTCCTGCATGTTCTGGAAGGTTGAGAAGGTGATGGATTGAACATGCAACTTCACCACTAGATGTCACCAAATCTTACACACTGCACCTTTAACCAAAGCAGAATGTAATGTATAGTATATAGGTGTGGCAACTCATAACAGCTCTGTTAGCTAAGGGTAGAACCAGGGTGAGGGCCAAAGGGGCACTGGCCCAGGCTAAATCTGACCCACCACCATATACAGTAGATCTGTCAGTAGGACCAATTTATGTATCTGTGTTGAAGCAACACTATAACGTGCACAGAGACACAGAAACTCCCACATTGCAGCGCCGTGCACCTTCCTTGAAAAAGTAACATGTCACAGTGACACAGAGCTGTGATTTATCCTCTTGGTGACATTAGTTTCCGAATGAGGTGCGTTCATGGGCAATTAATGCTTTAGACTTTTACTTCTCGACATTCATATGGCTTTTTGGGCCGCGGGTCACAAGTTTGACACGTGCTCTATTGGGTCATGGCTCGTCACCAACGGGTGATGGTGGACCAGTTGAGAGCCTCTGGTTTAGAATCTCTACCTCCACAATAAAGAAAACTTAGAGCCGTGATGAACAAGTCATTTCTTTGTCTCTGACTAGAAGTAAGTAAGACCATACACACACATAAAGTAAAATGTGTGTTTTTGAAAATTCAACACTTTGCTCTAAACCACCTCATATTCTGAGCAAAAGTGTTCAGTATGTCAGTATCCAGACTGACAGACGAAGATAAAGATAAGATCATCTTTATTGATCCCACTCGGCAGAGAATCACTTCAGTACTCCTCCATGCACTTTGTCTGACTCTCTGCATCATCATTTATTCTAAGTTTCAACCGAGCTGAAAATGTTTTACACTGTCAGTCAGATCCGTATAATACTTTGTAATTCTCAACGCTACCCGTTAACGACGACAAGCGGCTCATTTCTGGAGCTTTGCTCACTCATGTATATAACCTGATGAAATAGAGTCTCTTTCAGATTTCATTTCACTACTCTCCGCTTTATAGACTTGTTTCTAAAAGCTAAATTTACCACATAAACTGTATCACATATGCCCATTTTCGCGGTCTATTAAGTTGAAATATTCTTTTCGCTGCTAAATTCCCTGTATAGTATGTACTGTGCAGCCTGCAGGACAAACTCAGGACTCACAGGACTCCCACATCGTATCTGTAAGCACATACTGAAACTGAGGGGGTTATGAATCATAATTGATGGTCTTGGAGAAAACTTCCTTTAAAGGTGCAGTGTGTACGATTATGTGACCTCTAGAATTGAAGTTGCATGTTGTATCCATCACCTCCCTTCACACTTCTGAGAATGCAGGAGAACCTATGGTAGACTTCAGTTGACATTAACTCAAAAGATTTCATTTCAAGGTTTTTCACTTTGTGGTAAAATAACTATCAAGACTGTGTGAATGAATTATCCAAAATCAGACTCTATATAATTTTCTCAAAATGCAAACTGTACCCACTTTGATTATTTAGAAAATCCTTAAAATGCTGCAGTAGAAATGACACCACTTTCCCGAATCACTTTGAAAGACATTGAAGATATTTCATAGCCAAATCAATGCACAGATTTTCAGGGAAGAGCAAAGAAGAAAATGGTGAGACAGCTCGGAGGTATAACCAGGAGAGCATGAAATGGAACTTAAGCACTTGTGTGTCATCCGGGCAATTTTTCAATGTTAGAGGTCATGGAGACATCCAAAGAGAGCTCCCTCTCATCTTTGTGGAGGATTTCACAGTGGAATAATTCCCTTGATGATCTGTGATGGTGACATATACAATAACCTTCAGTTTCTTTTACCTTCGTTTATCTCTGTTTTATGTTCAGTTACAAAGGAACAAATGGCTTGTGTGTGTGTGTGTATCTGTGTGTGTGTGTGTGTGTGTGTGTGTGTGTGTATGAGTATGTATGTGGGTGTATAGTTTGTTGGTATTGGCAGATTACAAATACCATTCTAATCCTAATATTTGCTAAGGGACCATCTGTCCAGTCCCTCTGGAGTGGACCTAAATCACAACACATTATTTATTTATTTATTTATTTATTTATTCATTTATTTATTTATTTTCTTTTGGTATGTGACATGAAACGACTTCTCGGAGAACTGGGGAGTGTATAGTCCACTGTGTGTGAAAAGCAAGAGTGGTTCCTTGCATGATATGAAGTGGATCGCAATGATGGACCTCGGCAGTTTGGCAGCACTTTTCATGATATCACATGCACATATGATAGGACATGTAGAAAGACAACTGAATGTGTCTGTGAGTGTGTGCGTGTGTGTGTGCATGTGCATGTGTGTGCACGTGTGTGTGTGTGCATGTGTGTGGGGGCATTCAATTTTCAATCAAGCCATAGAAGCACACAGCTACCTATGTTTATTGAGTTTTCATGTTGACAATCATTTGTCCAGCAACTGTTTCAATTGATGTATGATGATCTCAGTGTCTCGGTTGCATGCCTTAAAGGTGCAGTGTGTAAGATTTAGTGACATCCAGTGGTGAAGTTGCATGTTGTATCCATCACCTCACCCTTCGGAGCAAGCAGGAGAAACTATGGGAGACTTCAGTTGTCAAACTCAGAAGACGTTCAGTACATCTACTCTGTGGCTACTGTAAAAACAAAGAAGCCCCTGTCAAGACCACACGCTCCCCATGTAAATATACATCACCCTTAAATGAGCCCATTAATGTATATTTGCGTGAGGAGTGGGTCCTCTCTTTGGGGGCTGCCATGTTTTTACAGTTGCCCAGAGTGGACATCATTTGAGTTTTAGTGACAACCTACGTCTTTCATAGGTTCACCTCCATGCTCAGAAGGGTGAGGATGAGGTGAGGGATACAACATGCTTCACCTCTAGATTTCACCAAACCTTACACACTGTTCCTTTAATTTAAGGGTAATGGGGAAAAATACATTGAGGTGATTATGAAAATGTTCATGTAGAATAATGTCTTTGAATTTTTCTACCAATAGAAGTGACAAAACTGGCCAAAATCTTACACACTTCACCTTTAATATCAAGGTAATATTTTGTGGTGGGGTGAGATCATGGAACGGAGACAGGGCTAAAATATTCATCTTGGAGCAAAATCACTCTTGGTGGAAAGTCGTTACTTCACCTAATAACGTTTTTCAACAGCTTCTGCCTGCAGACATGTGCATTGTTCATTCATTCATTCATTTATTCATTCATTCATTCGGTCATTCATTCATTCTACTATGGCAGTAAGCATGAGAATAAACTTCCATGTCATTAATCCCATGTAGCCGTGGGACAAATCCTGGTGACCAGAGCACTTATAATCTCAAATTCTAAATTTGCTTCTATATGGTAGCACGTCCAGAGTTCATAATGTTTGACTTATCATACCTGTCAGTGTCTGAATGCTGCACTCAGAGAAACAAGGAGGCTGTTAGATGGCTTAAAAGCTTAGTACACTCAGCATGTTACTTGAGTCATCTTGTTTCGCTGCCCGAGCCTGACGACAGTTTCCAGTTTTGTTGCACTGTTAAGTGACGTTCTGATTATACAAAAAGGGTATTTGAGAGGGCGAGTTTGCAGCAAAGACAAGCTATAATTTTCCCATCACTCTGAGACCTAATTGCAAAAGTAATCCACAGTTTTATGATTTATTCTAATTGTTAGAGGACTTCTATTCCTCCATCAAAAATGAGACTTTGCATGAATAGAGTTTGTCTTGGGTATTTCCAGCAAGATGATGGAAACACTGAGTCCTAAATTCATGACATGTCGTCTTCTCTGACACTGCAGCAGGGTCTGAGGGAGATTCAAACCAGTAGCCTTTACTTCCAAAGGCAACTGCTCTGACCACTGAGCCACTGCCACCTCCTTATTTTTTCGTTCATTTATTTATTCATTTATTTATTGTCCTCAAAAAATATCATCAATATATATACGGCACACCTTGAATATGAATATATATATAATCGGCATTTCTCTTTCATCATTATCATCATCATCATCACCATGGTGCCACTTTGACAGTATTTGCACCACCAAGCACTACTGGACATAGTAGCAGTCATTTTCTTCGTTTCTATTTGATTTCCTGTAAGAATGTGTAATGCTAAATTTCCCTCATGGGGTCCATAAACAATCAACTCTTCTTCCCTTATCATATCTTATCTTATTGAATTCACAAAAGTTGGTATCAGCTGCAGGACATGAGTTGGTGATACAGCTGTAATTTGACAGTCGTTGCTTTGAAAATCAGAACTTGTAAGACAAAGGAAGAGAGGGACACAAAACACGATGAATCCATTGGCCACATTTCTGTGTCCTCCACTGGTGTAAATCATCATGTCTCTCCTCCGGCATCAGGCTGCAGGCGTTTCTTCATTTTGAAACAAGGAACAACCTGTCCTTTTTTTTCACCATGACAGGGTCACTGTGAAATTTCAGCTGTGGAAACATCTGCTGTGTCACTGCTTTCTCATATCCAGCTCACATCCATTCCTTTATTTTCTGGCAATTCACAGGCTTCATGTTCATTCAAGCTGGTGTGTTACAAATAAAATGAATTATTTATTTATCCTGACTCTTTATCTTAGAGTTAAATATGATTATACCATACATTCCTTTGATAAGTTTAACCTCCAAACAACAACAGAAACTTGCCAGCCATCTTTATTTGGAGGTTGGTACCGAAAGACTTGGTTATCTTAGGTGAGAGTCAAAGCGATAGGCTATATTTGCTTGATGGAAATGATTGCAGATTTAATCATTATTGCTTCCCCCTCTCAGTCGGTGGTTATAACAGAGTGTGTAGGTGTGGGTACAGGTCATACGTGTTCAGGGTTGTGTAGATGATGAATCTTTCAAGCAGGCTGAGCGGAGGAGTGACAGCTCAGTCTGAGCTCTTAATGCGGATGGAGCAGACGCTGCTTTGTGTTGTCAGCAGAATCGTCTCCACACTCATGCTGCCTCTTAACTATCATGTTTTGAAAACATAGCTGTTACTGTGTTGGCAGCTTCCATCTGTGGCTTTATTATGCAGGCTCCTCTTTAAATCAATTTGCATTGTGGGCAAAGTCTGTGAATTCATCTCGCCAGGTTTTGATTGGGAAAAGAAGCATCATGTCTGCTTGAAAAACAAAGGCAGCAGTGGAAGCTTTTGTAAAGGTGAGTCCTTTTCAAAATAAGGTGTACCTACTACAAAGTCTGATGGCTGCTGCCCTTAAATGTATCACAGCTAGATGGCTAAAACTAGAACTGAGTGAATGAAATAACTCAACATTAAAAGGACAACACCTCCTTACTTTTCTATGCCTTCAAACCCTTTGAGAACTCATGTAAATCCTTGACCTACCACCTTCATACTCCATCCATTATATCTCACATCAAGCTGCAACACTAACTTGGCATTATGTGCTGTTTAATGGATCAATTCATATAGTAGTCATTGTGTGAAGAACCTCAAGAGATCCTATGTCTCTAATTTCATGTTTTGTCTGATGTTTTATGTGATATCTCCCGATTTAACTGTAAAGGAGCATTATTCCAGCTCAAAACACCAATAAGCATCTTAGTCCTAACTCTCACGGATTTCATTAATGCACTTTTGTTATCAAAATGTGTCTTGTACCGACAAGACTTTTTGTAAGCCTTTTCCTTGTAACAAAAATTATTGCACTTGGTGGAATTTTAACATTCATCTCATGTCAAACCGAAGCTCATTGCAACTTATCGAGGTGTAAGAAGTTGTTGACCCATCTTTACACCTTTACAAATGTTTTCAACTTTGAACTAAAGCAGTCAGGTGCTAAATGTCATCCCAGCAAACCCCAGAGCTTCTGATACACACAGTAAGGTACACATTATCATTTTGTTTGTCTTTTCTCTCCCTCTGGTGGCTCCTTCACCCATCACCCAAACCTATTAAATACCACCTGGGCCTCAAGTTGAGCCCTTTGGACACCCTAACTTATTTATGTGAAATTAACTTTCCATGGTATTGATCTCTCTTTTCACAACTCAGACACCCAAACTCTGAGGGAATCTTCAATATAGAGAGATACGATAAATATGATATGATGATATATGAGGCTTTTGTTGTAAATGTAGAGGTAGTGACAGCTATAACCGTTTTTTTCACAATAGTGTAGTTGGATAATATCATGCTAGCCCCTTAAATCTTAAAGATGCAGTGTGTAAGATGTGGTGACCTCTAGAGGTGAAGTTACGTCACCCTCACACTTCTGAGTATGCAGGAGAACCTAAGGTAGACTTCAGTTGTCATTAAAACAAAAACAATATTTAGTATGTCCCCTTTTACCCCTGTAAAAACATGGCAGCCTCCATAGAGAGGGCCCCCTCCTCATGTAAACATACATTAAAGGGTTCATTTTCAAGGTACAGTGTGTAGGACTTGGTGACATCTAGAGGTGAAGTTGTATATTGTATCCATCACCTCACCCCTCCCTTGGGCATGTGGGGGAGCCTATGCTAACCCTTGTTTGTCATTAAAGCTCATTGTAAAAACATGACAGCCTCCACAGGGAGGACCCGCTCCTGATGTAAATATACATTAAAGGCCTCCTTTTAGTAATGTTAATGTAAAAAGCAAGTCACACATTGAGGTGAAAATGTCTGCTCATAATTGTCCTTTAATTCTATATCTTCCAATAGAAAATTGACACACTGCACCTGTAAAGCAATGGGGAGAAACATTTACATGATAATAAAGTCATGAAATTGTCAGTATGTGATTGTCCTGTAAAAGTGACAAAAATGACCAAAATCTTACACGGTGCACCTTTAAATGCACTTGGTATGGCTGCTGTGCAAGAAACCCGCTGACCCCTCCCCTCACAACAGCAAGGTGATAACAGACATGACAGTGCACATAGGCTCGAGTGCAAATTACATTTACTTCACGAAACTTGAAAATCACAGTAATGACAAATGTCCATATTTGCATTATTCTAATTGCAATACCTGACCACTGAAGTGTGAATTCTCACTTGCTTTCAAAAATGTCAGTTCTGCCCCTTACATCCCATCTTCCCTTGACACAATAGCGGGGCTGGAAAAGGGTACATCTAAAACAAGCTCTTCACAGAGTGATTCCTAACCTTGTCAGAGCTCCATGGCCAAATTAAATATCAGCCTGTGATCACATTACTTGACAAGAGGGGGGGGGGAGGGTGGAGAGAGACAAAAGGACGACTTTCCACGGATTATCACAGCACCCCATTTAATTATTTCAACACCCGGCAGACTGAATAGAATTACAAATGTGCACTTGGAAAAACAATTTACAGATGTATCCTGATTGTCAACATACTCTCTGTGGTGGACGGAAATCCATTATTTTGCATATTAAGCACCACTGGACCGGAATTGGTTTAAAATCCACATTAAATATAATTCCAAGAAAAGATAAAATGAAGTGCTCACTTTAAAGGTGAAGTGTGTAAGATTTCGGTTATTTTTACAAAACAATTACATACTGACATTTTTCTGAATTTATAATCACCTGTATGTAATATTTATTCCCCATTACCCATAAGTGAGCCCCTTCATATATATGTACATGAGGTGGGGTCCTCTCTACGGGGGCTGCAACGTTTTTACAGTTGCACAGAGTGGGAGTGAAGTCTACCAAATGTTCTCCTGCATGCTCAGAAGGGTGTGGGAGAGGTGATGGATACAACATGCTCAAACTTGAAGATATAAATACCCTCTATTGTTTCTTTTTCTAAACCTTCAGGCTATCTCAAATGAAAGTGTTACACAGTGATCAGGAAACTGCATTAAAGTGGCAAGAGTTAAAGGCACAATGAGTAAGATTTCAGTCATGTTTGTCACCTCTAAAAATATTAAAAAAGAATTACATGCAGAGAGTTAGTTTTCCCATTACCCTTAAATGAGCCCATTATATGCCATGTTTTTTACAGTTGCCCAGAGTGGACATACTAACCACTTTTTGAGTTTTAATGACAACTGAGGGTTACCATCGGTTATCCTGCATGCGCAGAAGGGTAAGGATAAAGTAATGGATACAATAATGTAATTTCACCTATAGATGTTACCAAATCTTACACACTGCACCTATAAGGGTTAGTGAGTGCATCTCATATTGTTTACCAATTCAAGTTTTTTGCAACTTGGTTTACTGTTCAATATATTTGATAATAAACAAGTAAGGTGTGTGTGTGTCTGTGTGTGTGTGAGAGAGAGAGAGTGTGTGTGTGTAAGATTGGGGTTGCATACGATATTTAGTCTCATCCTTGATATTCCCATATATACCACAGACATAAGGTCTCAGTGACAATAAATTAAGAATTAGATAAGGGAGCACAAAGAAACACAGGTTTCCACACAAGAAGCAGTGCTGATTTATTGCTGCTTTACAAGGTGGCCCCCTGAGTTAAACTGTGGTGGGATAGAGGAATAAATCGCCTTCTGATCTAGCTGAGCCTCCAGACTCAAATGTTCGTTTGGCACCAGAGGTCAAGTCTGCTTGGCCTCGGGCCACTCGCAGTATTTAATCTTCAGCCCTTTGGCTAAACTGAAGCATAGATAATCCACAAGCCTACATGGACACAGTAGATTCAGGTGTTGTATCACCAGCCACGAGTGGCTCTGCTGTGGCTTTTTTTTTAAATTTTATCACACCTCAAAGTGTCTAAGTAACACTGGAATAAGGATGAGAAAAAGTTTCAGTTCAGCAACATGAATGTACCCAACTGTGCAAGTAAGAAGTTTGAATATGTCCTTAAAACTTGCAAAACCAATGACTTCATGATGAATTGCTTTGGATTTCTAATAAATTGGAGACATATCTAAAATGTACCTTCTTATAACTGATAGATACAGCACCCATTAAATAAGGTGGTCATTCTTTTGCAGGATCCCGCAGATCAATATTCAGTCTCTCATTGGGTATACTTGAGGCTTGTGTTGATGGGCAGAGGCAGACTACAGAACTAACAAGTCATATATACAGGGCGTAGGGCATGTTGCAGTGTCACCTTTCCCCATTACTGTTTTTGTGTACGAGCAGATCTTGAAACTAAGATCCATGTGGAATCTTTGGCTCAGGCACTGGCATAATGCTGTTGCATCTATGTAATGATTCGGTTGGGGGCACTGACTGTGTGGGAACTGGTGCCAAATTAGCACAGACATTTTGCAAATGACCCAAGCTAGAAGTCACACCATGTGTTCTGTTTATTTTATCTTTCCATTACCAAGAAATGAAACCAATCCCCGCCCCCCAAAAAAAAAAATCACAAACACAAACCATGCACAGATGACATCACCTTGATCCAAAGGCTGCTGAGACAATGGGTGATGGTGCAAGCAGGTGCAGCAGAGTTGAGGTACCACCTTTACATTTGCTCAACCAATTGCAATGTAGCTGTTGACCATGACATTCCATCGCAATTGTTTTATGTCCAGTTCAGGTTTGTCAATGTACCATCACCACTGTCATGGAGAAGGAGGGGTGCACATAATGTAGACAACCACCAGGGAATGACTGGGATATTTCAGCAAGTTTACGTAGGCAATTATATGAGGGTACTTTACATGAAATAAGCTCAGGGGTGCATTGAGCTGAATGTGTGTGTGTGTCTGACAGTGACCACTGGATGGTGCTGTGCAGTGAGTAAAACCTCACCCCCTGACATCTTAAAAAAATGTGCTGACACCAGAGACAGGCAACCAATCCTGGCCTCCCCAGCTACCTTCCACAGGTAGCTGCTGCCTTGTTTGCTCGTTCCAGACCCATTTTGAACAACTCATGAAGAAACTACCACATAGGTAACACTGGTTCCATGATCCAAGTGAGATTTGGGTGGGGTTAGTGCAACTGTGGCCAGTAGGTGGTGCTGTGCAGCTAGCCTCACTAGGTTTTAGCCACCTTGCTGCTGCTGCCGTGCTTGTCTGTTAAAGATCCATGTGGAATGAGCCAGTACAATGCAACTTACCTATGTTACCATCCTAACAAAGAACAATCCGGACCAGTCATAAAGTATAAGTTGAGCTGGATGGCATATCATCTGGTATCAGATCATAAGCCAAAAAATTAAGTGACATTTTGACATGATGACGATGGTGATGAAAGGTCAGGGGGCTGGCAGCAAATGCAATTCATCCTGAGGGTGATGACTCTCTGGCAGAAAACTCATCAGGAAATAATCCCTATCACCTCAAATGTCAAGCCACATGGTGTCCATGCATATCTGAACAATCCATCCAGCCATAATATAAAGGTTCAGTCTGGAAAGACCGATCGCTTGAATGATGACAGATATTAGTGGGATCAGAAATGTATCACTGAAGGATTATGGGCATTCATCACTAAAGATCCCACAAGCTCAATCAGATCTGTTGTTGTTGACTGTTGTTTAACTGGGTGGACAGCAGGTGTCCCATTGATGTCAAATATGCCACATTAGACACGAACCATCGAGAATTCAGCACAGCCTGGTCTCTTCATTTGACCTCTGCCGAAATACAATTGTGCACCTGTCACCGTGTAATATTTGCTTATTCACGCAGTTATTTTGGCTTTGAAGTCTTCCCTCTGATTGTCATTTCCTTTTGAAGTCCTGATGAATTCACGGCCCTGCTTCAGATTTCAGTGAGAGTGGGTTTTTTAAATGTTATTTTGTTATTTTTTTATCTCTGGAGCAGCTGGTGGTGTGGTTATCTCCCACAACCTTGGCCTCATCCAAGAGGACAGTCCTTGGGGTTTAACATTATCCTTTTTAGATTTTGTCGCCGTACCTTATGCAAATGACCAAATGCAAATATGGTGCCTGACAACAATTTTCTGTCACAGGCCTCTCAGGTCTTATACACCCGGAGTCTGTGATCCTTATCAAGGTGTGTGCATGCAGCTAAGACAGACACTGGGAATAAGGGGAGTAATAGAATTAGAGAGTGACTGAGTTCAGTCGCAAGCACAATCCTAATCACCTTATATTTAACAGACCCCTGAGTAATTGCTGTGGTTTGCAGCTGGGAACATGCAGCACACTGTCTGGGCGGACTAAATGTCAAAGACAGACGAAAACCCCCCAAAGCCATTACACCCACACATGTTCACTGCTCTGACATAAGGACACAGTCAAGGACACAACACACCAATGTGTTTTCATGAAGAAAATGCATGGTATGTGGTGCTTTTAGCGGCATTCATCTTCATTTCCATTGCATTACATTGCATTTGCTAAATCTAATTTCTGTGCTTGCTGAGAGAAAGAAAGAAAGAAAGAAAGTAAGAAATAAATAAACTCATGCAGCTGAGTTTTGTTTATGAGTACAGCGCTGGAGTAAAATTCTAAATCGTGGATAAGCATTGTGTCCTGAATTTTTAACCTTAACCTACCCCTGCTTGTTTAAAATGCAGAGCATCTGCCTGTGCATACAAATGCACCCATGATTTAGTCAGCGTCTCCACCCCCTCCACAAGTCCCCCAGTGAATTCCCATGGCCTCTCTTTTAATTCACCTGTACATCTATGTTGATTAGAAATTGTGTTATTTGCTAGATTACCTTCACCTTAAGGCTGCATGTGCTTAAACATGAGTAATATCCCAGTAGAGCACTTTAAGGGGGGTGGGAGGGGGGCGTGCTAGCCTTATCATCAGCAGCTAAAAGCCTGCTTATTCCCCATGAGCTTGACTCGGGAGTTCTACAAAAGGAACAGACAGGGCCATTATATTGTGGGGCAACAAGGGGAGGCGCTGGAAATTAGAACATGCTTTTTAACTTTCCCAACAGAACCGCTGTCTTTACAGAGGAAGCTCCTTGGGTAAAATGAAAAAAATAGAAATTAATTAACATACGGCCTCGCTTAACTAAGGCAGTGTTTTTCAACCGTTTTTGAGTCACGGCACATTTTTCACACTGAAAAAAAATCAACCAAAATGTTGGGGGTGGGTTACTTGAGGGGAAAATGTTCGTACTTTACGTTTTCTTACGACTTTGCGTATCCACTGCAAACTTCTGTCTGTCTGTGACAGCGCTCTGACAACCTCTGACATGTTTGGACATAATATTATAAACTCCAACCATGTCACATGCCTGAATGACTTTGTCAAAATATTTTTTGATGGCGTGAATATGACGTTTATACTGAATTATTAACGACATCTGAGAGGACATGGAGGAAACTTTGATTTGAATTAAAAAAAATGATCAAGACACACCTCCTGACCCCCTGCCGGAATCCTTGACAGTTTGTATAAAGTCTGGATTATTGAGAACAATAAAAACAGAATGAAAATAATTTAACTCAGGTCACATCATCCCTCTGAATGTGCTCATGTGACCACACACAGAGACCATGAGGCGTACACATCCACCTGACGTGTGGAATAAAAAAAACATTGGACACAGAGAATTCAAGACAAATATTAAAATATCCTGGACCATGGACTTAAACAGACCATGATCGTTCTGGGAGTTTTCTCTGGAGATGCTGCAGCCACATGTCACATGAGACTTTAAATAATTAAATAAATAAAAAATAGCCTAACGTTTAAATAAACACATCAGAAATGTACATTTATATAGAATGATGATGAAATAATACCAACATATCTCCCAGCATAATTGTGTATTTGAGACTTTTAAAAGGCACTATTAAAGTACAATACTATACAATATTGCTTTTATTATGATTACAACCCATGCTTCTTTTTCTATACAATAATTGTCTTTTCAATGTATTTACATGCATTGTAACAATCAAATCTCATATAAGTCAAACTTATAACCAAATCACTTTAGATATCCTGCAATTAAATATCTATGGATCGCTGTGTCACACTTGATTCATACCTCCAGCAAAATGGTACTCTCAGACAGTAGCAACAAAATCTGACCTGTGTAGCAATTTCTCACTTAAATCAAAATAGGGCTGCCTGTGTATTCATTCATTGACAATTAATCAATCAAAACAAGAGGATGAACAGACATGTATTCAAATTATTCTCTCTATCATTGAAGTGTTATAAATGTTTTAATGTCAGCCACGAATTGAAATGATATTAAAGATGTGAACTGACACTGACATGTAGGAGCCACCTGACATAATTAGTAATAATTCACCTTTGGAGAAAGGTGTTTTATTGACTTGAGAAAAAAAAATGCCTTGGCAGGGCTGCATGTAACATGACAGAAATGCAGAGGCCAGTATCAGAAGTCTTTCTCACTTTGAGGAGAAGTTCTTGTTATGAAATGAGAAGAGATAACCCCAGCAAAAGGACTTCAAACACCCCAGGTACCCCCAGCCTGCCTACTCTTTCCCATTGTCAGTGCTTGTGGAGAGAAACCATCGTCTAAATATATCTTTACTGCTTTACTACATGATTTTTTGCACTTTGCATTCATGGATGTTTAACTGTATTACCTGTCCAGCCTTGTAACCACAGACTTTGTGTGTTTCTTTCTGGTTGAATGAATTCCAAGAATTCTGCATAGTGGGAACCCCCACTGACTTTCATGTTCAGCCCATTTGCTGTCAGACCTGAACAAAAACAAAATATCACATATTCATTTTTTTCTGACTATTGTCAGAAATTATGAATC
>JAFBJT010106070.1:0-23546 GCA_016785325.1 Chascanopsetta lugubris | reverse complement strand
AATCACACCTAGGTGTGAAGGGGGGGGGGGGGTCGGTTTGTGATGGCCACAAAACTCTAGCTCAGGCTTCCAGGAGAACAAGAGGCCTTTCTTTGTTCCCCTGGAGTACGAGGCACGAGACCCCCGCACCAGGCAGCTCTCGTTAAGGAAACGGCCTCCGCATCATTTCCGTTTGAAAACACTCGCTCCTTTGTCGAACACATGCATTCGTCTTCTGGAGCAGAGTGAAGTGTTCAGCCTCCTGCTGTTGTTGGTGCGGTTTGTGATGACATATGCATTCCCCTCGTGTGTGCACTTGGACGGCTCCGCTTTGCTCTGGCTGTCATTTCCCCTCTGTTGTGGAAATCCAAAAAAAAAGGCCAGCATGCGCAATATGTTGTTTTGACCACACTGAATGTGCGTCCAGGCAGAATCTCACACTTCAGCTGGTGACGAGGCACAACAGAGGAAAACACGGCCGCTTCATGGGCACTTGGCAGTTTGTCAAGGCGATGAGTGTGCGTGGATGCTGAGATTCAGGAAGCGATAGTGACTTATGTAATGTGAACGGATGGACGGGCATCGGAGGCATCTGGTGAACGGGCAAAACACAACATCAGGTGATTCCCTTCAAGCCTTCATATCATCAAGTCACATTGTGCCAACGTGTGCCGCGATGAAACGAATAAAGAGAAAGAATGTTGTGGTTAGAATGTACGATGGTAGAGATGCGCTGTGAGCGGACACTCTACCCGCTCCACAGTCCTGGGTCTTGGGATTTGTTTTGTTTTATGATGCTGCAAATGTTTTCTCCTGGTCTGGTCTGGACTTATGCCCAAATTAGAACCTTTTCAATTGAAGTTACAAAGAAAATCAAACCAAGATCGAGTCAGTCTTAGAAACATCGTCGGAGTCTAAATGTAAACCCACCTTTTTGATCCGTATGAAGATCTTGTCAATCGTTTTTAGGCTTGATCGCAAACAGAAATTGAGTTTAGCTATCAGGATGATTGGAGTGTATCAGTAAACCCAAAATATTGATTTGTACACGTTTAAGTGAGATTTGAGTTGTCCTGTTATCGTATTCACATATTCCAATAATTACACCACCCTATACTCAAACAAACAGAATGCTTTGATAGTGTGGTTGTAGTAAATATTAAAATACAGTATGATGATCGTGACTTCACAAGCCCATCAAGAGAATAGGAAATGCCTCCTTGAAGTAAAAGAAATGAATGATAATATTATAATGCAGTAAGTCAAACAATAAAATCATTCACTTGAAGGGGATATGATTAATCAATATTCAATCAATGAATTTTGTATTTGTGTAGCCTTTGTATATTTGTATAGGAAGTGTGCAGGGAGTAAAACAGGATAGATTCGGAGTAAAGGTCTAAACTGATGAAGTTATAGACCCAATGGAGAATTTGCTTGTTTGAGATCATGGAGTCGAGACTTTGATTCCCCCTCGTTAGAAAAGTCATCTCTCTTCGCTCCCCCGTGTGTTTCCTGGTGATTGATGAGTTTCCACGCAGCTGGCGCCGCCGTCAGCCTCACGCCGTGGCCACCTCGCCACAGACACCGATGTGTTGCTATTCCGCCGCGATGCCTCGGGGGCTCCTTTATTTGTGTCATAACTCATTTCAGCAAACATATGTCACTGCAGGTCTGCCCCCCGGGAGAAGGCCCACGCGCATAAATGATCATCTGTATTCACTCGCGCAGATGAGATTAACGTAAACAGTGACTCGCTGGTACTTTTCAACCAGAGGCTACAGGCCAGGCAATGTTTACACAGCTACTGACACGGCCTCGCAGGGGATTAGACTGTTAGCGCCGCTTTTATTTTGTTATTTTTATTTTATTTTGTGTGCTGTCAAATGATCAAAACGTATTCGTTGTTAATGTTTCAGTCTCAGAGATTCTCACTGCTGCACAAATGAACAGGCCCATGTGAAAACTCACATGTTTTCTGAACCCATGAAATAAGTGCGTGTCAGATCCCATCGGGTTCTCATTATCATAGTGGGGGGACACCGGTGGGTGAGGACCATTTCATTCCATTTAGCATGTTTGCATAATGAATAACTCAGCTGTTCCCACACAGGAGCCCGTGCCGCTTGAATAATTTATGATCTGAATGCATCTTCTAGAGGGCTCATGTTCAGCCTTTACCTGATGGGCCAACACCATGTTCAAATTAGCCTGTTTCATGTTTGACCAGGTACAAACAACAGGGGAATTCCCCTCTTGTTTTAGAGGTTTACAGTGCGACTATTGAGGAAGATACACAGTCTCGCTCAAGCAAACCTACCCACAGCCCAGTGTGCTCAACATGGGCTCAGATGAACCTATATCTTCACATCACTTGTCATTGTTTGGGTTTAGAGTTGGTTTGTGGCAGAACATGATATATTGTGCTTTGGTACCTCAGGATGTGACTGGCATATCTTGTGTGTTGAACGTTTCAATCATCTGCACTGTTGATAATTTCAGCTGGACGAGGTGATGAAAGCCCAAAGGTACAACTTGACATGTGATACTGATCTTTATATCGTCTGTACCTGTATTTGTATCAGTACGTCCTTTAGATATTGGTGGTTCTGAACCACAGTGGAACCTCCCACAGCCCAAACGTCGGAAACCTATGAGTCATTCACCTGTTCGAGCTCGACTCACCCCACCGTGCACTCTGTGCCGCACACTGCCTCCCTACATACATTCAGCTTCTTTTATCTGTCGTTGTTGTGTATTTTCATGATCTAGTGCAATTACTCGGCCATTCTCTTGTACTAATTCATCTTCAATTCTGAATTGTGTGTTTAAGTGCGTGGACAGGGAAATGTTGGAGAGGTCTGGGAACCATGTCATTCACATTCCATTATTGCTTATTGGAAAAATTGCTTTCAAACTAAACATTTTGGAAACTCAAACAACCTTATGGAAAGAATAAAGTTCGAGCTTCCTGTTTTTTTAACCTGATGAATATTGTTTTCTTATATCGCCTGCATTCTAGCCTTCATAGAAAATGCGCCAGGCAGATATTAGAGGCCTTCACCGACGCCATCCTCCAACATGACATTTGTCTTCTGAATGGTCTAAAAAAAATTTTGTTTACACATTTTTTGAAGTGAAACGACTTTAAGTTTTCACTGAGTTCACTGGATCCTGAGCAGGTGACACACGGCAGTGACGACCGTAGTGGAGAAGGAAAACTCATCACCGCAGGCTTCCTCAAGAAGTCACTCCATTTGTCGTTGTTTGGGTTTAGAGTTGGCTCGGGGGTCAAAACATGAAATATTGTGCTTTGGTGCATCGGGATGTGACTGGCATATCTTTCGTGTTCGGTGTGGTTCTAACACTTTTAGCCTGATCAGGTGATGAAAGTCCAAAGATGCAACTTGATGTTCAGCGTTTGACTCTATCAGCGCTCGTGTTGGGTTGATGCTTTGGCCCTTAACAGAGCGATAGAGACAAATCAAGTCTCTTCTTCAGTGGCATTCCCTCGGCAATGAATTCCAGCATTGAGCAGGTGGTATTGACCCAGATATGTCTGATTCAAGTATCTCTGGTTCTGTGAACATTAATACTTGAATTGCATAAATCTGAATGAGCTGTCTTTACGCTGCATACTTAAAAAAAAAATAAAAAAATGAAGAATGTCGCAGTTATCAGGTTTGTAACCACAACGCAGGGCTGCCTCCGGCGCCATGGAGGTTCCACAGCCTACAATAAGTCTCTTGTAATGACTCCGGGTCCCTTGGGAAGCCTCTTTAACCTTCAAACCCACACATTAATTAGTGTGTGTGTGTTCTGTATCCAGTGTCCACGGGGCGAAGAGTGGGCTAATAAGGGACCGCCTCTGCTCAAGTTGAACTCTAGGAGAATCACTGCGGCAACTGATTCTATCTAGTGACATTAAAGCAGCCCGTGGTTCCGCCGCTGCTACTGTTCCTCTCGCTGTACAAAAAACGGGATGGGCTTCGTCTGTCGGCTACAAATAAAGCAACATTTAATTAGTTTGGCAATATTTGCATGTTTTTATGCAAGCCCCCTGTACAGTTTGAGACAGGCAAGTCAAGTCATGCAATGGCTCAACAAATATGTGTGAGGAAAAGTTGGATACAGATGAACGACCGATTGCTTGTGGCTTTCAGTGAAACTGTCCTGGTGTCTGGCTGCATTTCGGCCAGTGGCTTTGGGGACATTGTCCAGATTGATGGAGTCATGAATCCTCTGAAGTCCAGACGGGTTTGCACCAGAAACCCAAGCAAACTGCGAATGCAATGATTCCTTTGTGGAGAGATAAGTTGCCATTCAAACACTGAAAGTCATGGGTCGGCCACCACAGAGGGAGCGTGGCATCAAGTGGACCCAAACAAAGAGATACCAGACTAACATGAAATCTGAGGACGAACTCTGTGGAAGCCGTGGAGGAATCCAGAGGTCTGGTTGGACAGTGTTGGCCCTGCCAGGCAGCAGATACCTACAGGGTCCTCCACAGCGCAGCGGCCCCCTGCTCGCTGTCGATACTCGTGATAAACAAACAGTAATAATACGAGTCCGCCTCAGCCCGTTAGGCTTCTCTCTGCAGTAAACGAAGTCAGTGAACAGGCTTCGTACCATCCATCATTTTGTTGACTTGTGTCTGTAAATGCTCCGTCTCCTCTCGCTCTCTGTTTTGGTTCAGTCCAACATCTCAAACCCAAACCTTATCCCAACCATCCTGATGACAGTGCGTTTTATTTGCGTCTCGCTGTAACAACTCCATAACTTTTCTCCGAGCAAAAATATTCAAGAATGAATAAACATTTCTCTTTACTGTATCTCAACATATGATTTGATGTTTGTGATTTGTCAGCCTCCCTCGGTTGTAGTGTTTGCATTAGCATGTGAAAGGAGATGATCAGATTGATGATCACATTCTTCTCGCTCTCCCTCTCCCCTCTCTCACTCTTGTCTTTTTTTTTTTTTTATCATTATCTAAACCTCATTTATCCTTTGCTCTCCCCCATTCCTTTCTTCCCCATCCTATCTCTGGCCCACAGCTGTCTGAGTTATTTGTCTCCTTTGAGGAGAAGCCTCAGGGCACGGCCTCCTTAGCCCAAGTCCACAAGGCAGTGCTTCATGATGGGAGGACAGTGGCTGTCAAGGTCCAACACCCCAAAGTCCAGAGACAAAGCTCCAAGGATATAGTCGTGATGGAGGTGAGAAGGTGTTTGTTAAACCTCGTTTGAAATGAGTGGATCAGGATTCTGGGACACAGAGGAATGATAGACTGACCTCAAACCGAGGAAGATGTGATTCTAGACACGATCAAAGAAGAAAAACAAAGACATTATTGTTATTATACACAACAATTATATATAGACAATTCTACAAATGTTATAATAACCTAAATGCATGACTTGCTTTTCACGTTACCCAAATACGAGGCCTTTAACATATGTTTCCATCGGGAAACATATTTTGAGCTTTAATGGCAACTGAGGGCCACCATAGGTTCTCCTGCGCGCTCAAGTGGCAGGGGTGAGGTGATGGGTAATGATACAACTTCACCAGGAGATGTCACCAAATCTTATACACTGTACCTTTTAAGGAGTGTTGAAACAGTCAATATCAGTCCACAGTCTGAACCAGTCAATAGATGATTTTTCTCCTTGACCATGTACTGAATTGTCTCGTCTGATTGTTTAAAGGTCTTGCTGCGCGCCGTCCATTGGCTCTTTCCTGACTTTGCCTTCATGTGGTTAGTTGAAGAGGCCAAAAAGAACATGCCACTGGAACTGGACTTTCTCAATGAGGGACGCAATGCAGAGAAAGTGGCCGGCATGTTGGCCCACTACCCGTTCCTCAAGGTACACCTGTTTACTCCCTTTTTCCCTACTTCACATACACTGTTAATCAGGGCGTTAGAACCCAGGTAATGTGTTGTAATTGAAGGCAGACTCTTTGAAATGATGTTCAGCGCCGTTCGTAGAGGTCAGATGTTTGGTAGAGGTCAGATGTTTGGTAGAGGTCAGATGTTTGGTAGAGGTCAGATGTTTGGTAGAGGTCAGATGTTTGGTAGAGGTCAGATGTTTGACCGTGTGCTCCGTCGCGCCCGGCAGCTCATCCTGAATTCAAACAGCAGGCTGAAGCAGAACAATGCAAATCATGCTGTCTTTACCCGACAGGCTTGGACTTTACGTCTATTATCATTTAATTTCCTTGTGTGCTTTTTCTTAATGCATTCTCTGAGAATGTATTCGCTCTGCTGAATGAGAAGTACATTTTTCCATCCAGCTGCTTTTCTTTGTCCGACGTTCAAATCCAGACAGTTAAAACTTTTCTATGATTTCTTTCTTTTCATCGAGCCTTTTATTTATATATATAATTTGGTATTTGACAAAGGAATACAACTTTACAACTAGAGAGATTATATATGAATATATATACTGTGTGTGTTTTTTTCTTGCACCGTAACATAACCTTTAAAACAATCAAAGTGTGTCCCTCTGTCTTTTATCAAAGAAAGAACAAGCAGAAATAGGTGACTGAAATGAGATGAGCTTAATCAATGTTGCTGATTTTCCAGCATTTGAAATGCATTGAAAAGTCATCACGACAGAAGGCCGACCACACCGCAGCTTAACATCACAACCAGTACTGAGAATGTGCCTTTAAAAAATGTGAATAGCAAACAATTTGAAGAGCTCATCGCCCTCTTCTGCAAAGGTTCCTATGATCCACTGGGATCTGTCCACTAAGAGAATCCTGACCATGGAGTTTGCTGAGGGGGGAGAGGTCAACGACAGAGACTACATGAAGAAACACGGGATCAATGTCAATGAGGTACTGATGCTGCTGCGCTTCCCCCGTGAGGCGATGTGTGTGTTCACAGCTTCCACAAACAAATGCTTTATCGACTGACAATCCATATCATTTTACACACACAGACGTACACGCAACCGCACACACACACACACACACACACACTCCGCAGCAGTGCAGCAGCCTCGGTTGTTACAGGGAGGTTCATTGAATAGGTTGTAGGTGGAGCCAAGTCTTCAGTTAGCCGTCAGGAGTGGCTGCAACCTGACGTCATCATTAGATTACACACGACTACGTTGAATGAAAGGAATGTGACGCATGACATCATCGAGCGCTCGGCGAGAGTTTTCCCCACTCACCTGAGATTTTCATCCAACGCTGAGCAGAGCAATGTTTAATTCATTCGCGTTCTGTTTGTAATCATCTATTTGTTCAATTTCAATCGAACTCCACCAACTGTAAAATGCTGAAGGTGCAGTGTTTGAGATTTTGGTCATTTTTGTCACTTCTAAAAAATATTGCACAACGATTACAAACGGACATATTCATGATTTTATAATCTACAGCTATCACCTAAATGTCTTATTTATTTTTGGTTACCTTTAAACGAGCCCATTAATGTATATTTACATGAGGAGCAGGTCCTCTCGACTTTGGCCGCCATTTTTTTTACATTAGTAAAAGTGGACGTACTAAACATCTTTGAGTTCTATTTAATATTCTATATCTATATTTACATCATATATTTTAGGATCAGGATGATTGTGGTGGTGAAGTTGAGTGTAACAGCTGATACCCCTCACCCTTCCTTTCCAAGCATATATGAGAACTAATGATTGCCCCCCATTTGTTATTAAAGCTTATGGGCAAATGTAAAACATGGCACCTGCTTGGAAGGACTCATTCTGGAATCATCAATGCTTTGGTTCATCATTGTAGATGATCATTTACTCTGAAATTAGAATTATAATTGTTTAATATTCAATGTATGCCGTAGAAAGCACTCGAAGCTTTATTGGTTTGTTTTTTAGGCTCTTAAATTATTTTAAAAAATGTAAGTGATCCTATTGAATTCTTTCACACTGAACCTTTTAAAAGCTCACAGAGCTTTGTTGTACTGGGGGGATTTTTTGTGGGTTTTTTTCTTAGCTAGAATCTTTGGAACACATCGAAAACGCATCATATCTTTTCACAATTTCACAAAAACACAAGTGTTAAAGATAAGTTTGCTCATTTTCAGTTCTCAGTATTGCATTTTTTAAATGATTTGTGTCTGACCTGAGAGATTCCATCTCTTTGTCAAATCCGCAAAACAACTCTGTGCCCAAACAAAGTTTCTTGCCCCAAATAAAAGGAAAGTAAGTAAAGTGATAGTATGAAGGTGAAAGAGTCTCGGAACAACTCTGAAGTTCCATTACAGAGACAAACACAGGATATTGCAGGTTAAATGTTAACGTTGGTAACAGTGCATCTCAGTCATCCCTTTCACAGTTAAATCATGTTTCAACTTAGAGGGAGAGCGAGGGAGAGAGAGAGAGAAGGAGAGCGAGGGAGAGAGAGAGAGAGGGAGAGAGAGGGAGTGTCCTTCTCTCCAGTGACAATCTGATGAGCAGTAATTAATGGTTATTAGTGTCTGTCCGTTCCTTTGTGAGATCATTCACCAGCTCTCGGTTATCTTCCTCAGTAGGTGTGTGAGTGTGTGAGTGTGTGTGTGTTTGTGTGTGAGTGTGTTTGTGAGTGTGTGAGTGTGTGAGTGTGTGAGTGTGTGAGTGTGTGAGTGTGTTTGTGTGCAGACGTACGTGCACGTGTGTCATAGATTATATACAATCATGGACGATAGCGC
Organism: Chascanopsetta lugubris; assembly: GCA_016785325.1. Taxonomy (NCBI): domain Eukaryota; kingdom Metazoa; phylum Chordata; class Actinopteri; order Pleuronectiformes; family Bothidae; genus Chascanopsetta; species Chascanopsetta lugubris. Next base: position 14,905 of record JAFBJT010106070.1, on the reverse strand, counting down.
TTCTCCCTCTCTGCTACACAAATGTGTAGACAATATGTTGTCAACGGGGAGATGCCATTTTCTCGTGCGATGCTGCGCTGCAGAAAAAAGACAGCAGACCGTTTCAGGGATTATTTCGTGGAATAATTCTCATCCAATCTGACATATTTTCAAAATCAAACCTTGAATGTTGCCCTTAAAATGCAAGCTTTGTACTTTTGAATTTAACTGATTCAATGTCAGTCTTCCAAGGTCCAAAGTCAAGGTCCGTGTGACCCCATGTTTTGTCAAAACAATTGGCCAGTAATGTCAGAATGGAATTCTGTCATGCAGAATCACTTGGACTTATTCGTGACCAAACTTTGTCAGTGTGTCTCGGTTCGGTCCATCGCCCTGATGTTTGGTTCGGTCCATTTACCCTCGTGTTTGTGCCCGAACTCTGTCTCTGCTGCGCCGTGTCGCACTCAGCAACGTAAACAAAGCCTGTTGCCTGCTAACATGGCGCCGGCGGCCCACAATGCATTGCGAGATCACGTGCCCTTTTCGAGCCGTATAGTTCGGTTGGAGAGTGCCTCTGTTTGATTGACACCCCCTCCTCCGCTCCCTGTCTCCACAGCAGAGTCCAACACATGCCCAGTGTTTCCCCAACCGTTCTATTGTGTCCCCCACCATAACGCCCCCCCCCCCGAGGAGCAAGTTATTTACACGTAGTTAATTTTCTAAATAGCGCCACATCACAACAGATGTCATTTAAAGTTACCGTTCATAGAGACTGGTTCTACTCCTTCTTTTATTAAACAAAGTAAAAAAAACAACGTAGGTTATTCATCTCATTTACACGTCTCTAGTTTGTTGCAGTTTAAGTTCTCAGCTCTCTCTAACACACACACACACACACACACACACACACACACACACACTCATACACACACACACACACACCTAACCCTATCTGACCACTGGAGGTGCTATAGACCAATGAAGTGGCTCTGACCCACCATCAATTGAACATTTAAACAAAGCTGGAAAACCGATTCAAGCATACAAATGGTTTCCGAGAAGGGAAGACAATGAAATTACAACAACAACAAAAATAAATGAGTGATTTCAAACGAGCAGTGATGCTTCCTACAGCCAATCCCCCCCTCTGATTTCTCCAGACCTTGCAGCCGGACTTCAGGCTGGACTACTGTCGACTGTGGCAGGCGCTGATCAACTGCGACATGTCCAAGGTGGAGCGTTACAGCCGGCGACTGGGCGCTGGAGATCTGTACCCGCTCTTTGCCTGCGTGCTCACGGCTCGCTCCTGGACCGCAGTCAACGCCGGCATCAGTTCTGTGCCCGTCACACACTCTGAGGTATGGTCGCACACACACATTAGCAAAGTACCACATTGATTGAATAGATGAACTTTGCGTCTGATGTACAGAACCGTAAATGCATATCAAGACACACACATCGGCAACAATAAGCTCCGATCGTCTCCGAAATCTCTTGTATCACAGACAGAGGAGAAAACGATGTGAGGAACAAACCTAACGTCACATGAGCAAGGAGGCAATGCTGCCTTCAGGCAAACTGTGGTGGAGACGGACTGTGGACACCTTCAGCACCACGACGCACCACTGACCCTTTAACATCCATAGAATGAGCTGGAGCAAGGGCCGGAGTTCCCGAGTATTCCTTCACCCGCTTGGGTCGCTCAATGCCATCTGTCCTCGGCAACTCGTTTATTTATACCGACCTGATGGAACATTTTGAAGCTGACGAACACACGACACAACAGTCAGCTACAGCGGGCCACCCCCTCTCAAATGAAGGGGCAGGGCAGGGCGGAGCGAGGTGGGCGCCAGTGCTGGAGTCTATTATTGGTTCCGTGATGAATAGTCAGGTTTGATTCTGCTTCATTTGCACACAGTTCTAGTTGTCTGATAAATAACAATGTGTGTGTAAGAGTTCCTGTAGTTTATGCTGCTGAATGAAGATCGTCAGTGTGTTGATGTGTCTTCACATCCTGCCCTGCAGGTGCGCGACTGTGTGTGCGCGACTGTGCGCGACTGTGTGCGCGCGACGGTGTGTGCGCGACTGTGTGTGCGCGACTGTGTGCGCGACTGCGTGTGCGCGACTGTGTGCGCGCGACTGTGTGCGCGCGCATGCGTGCGAGTGTGCACACGTGCGTGCACCCTTGTGATTCCTCATGTGTGCTTCCCTCAGTTTCCTCACAGCTCAGTGATTTGACTTCTTTCTTCATTTCCTGTCCACCGTTCTGCTCCGGCTCCACTGCTCTTTAATTTAATCTCCCTCGGTCTGATTTGCCTCCCATGGATTCTCTATTCATCACCCTATAGTCTATATCTGCACGGCGGACATCTTTCTCTGTTGGAGGTTGTAGTTTCTTAATTTGAAAAAATTGGACTCATTGGACATTGGGTGTTTGATGAATTGAGCTGCGCATAAAACACTCAAAATGAAAAGGCTTTTCTTTTGGTATTAAATCCAAAATAAGAAATAGGTCATTTTTGCACTTACAATATTTGACTTGTTGCTTATCAATCACAAAAGAAAATGTGTGGTCACCATTCAAATAGAGGAACAAAGTCAACTTGACTACTTGTTGTCTTCAGCAAATCAACTATTCTTTTCTTTTTTTAAACCCATGACTTCATTTTTCAAACTAAATCACCAGTGACAGATTTGGATGTTTAACATTGGGACAAACGATGTTAGTGTCTTTTATATATAAAGTTTACAGTGTTTGACGCTGTGGTCCCACAGTGACCCAGTGGTCCCAGGGGCAGAGGTCCTTCATCAGAGGGTAAACTCCCGTCTCCCCCATTCCACATGCTGAGGGGTCCTGGGGTAAGACTCAGTAGAGTAGATGTAGATGCACAGCATGAGTGTTTGTGTGACTGGGTGAATGTAAACCCTCCGTCTCCGAGCATCTCAGCACCTTATGAAGCGCCTGAGAAATGATGGAACTACCTCATGGTGTGTTGGCGGTAAACATGTTACAATGAGGCAGACGTGCAAGTCATTCAACTGGTGTTGGGAAGAAGGGAATTTCCATCCATCATGGTTTTGAAACAATCTTAATTCCCATTATATTGAGAATTTTATGCACTTATCAAAAACAATGGTATTCAAATGTGTGTAGTGGTGTTTTCTCCCTCCGTCAGCCTCCAAGTCAAGTGGACATGAAAGCATGGAGGTCAGGGTTGGCCATGTTTCTGTTACTTACTTACTTACACACACACACACACACACACACACACACACACACACTTAGCCAGAATGCACTCCACTGCCCTCCTCTTGAACACATTGTTGATTGTGCTGCACTCTGGGGTTAAAAAGACATTTTGAGATATTTCTGTTGCCACAACAACTTGCCTGATGTATTTTGTCTTTCTCGTATCTTCTGACTTCTCTTTTTTCCCCCTTTCTCTGTCTTTGTTTTGTTTCCTCTCTTCGTTGTGTCCTCTCTCTCCACTTAATGCATGGATCTTTTTTTTATTACTCCTGCCTCTGAGAAGTGCGAGAGGCATTCCATTAGTATTAACGCAGTCTCATGTTGAGTGCTTTTAGAGCCCCAGCTTTTCTCCACCTCCTTTTAAATGTAGGGATGTTTATGTTTTTAATGAATGAATTTGCTCAAACATGGAAAACAGAATAATTTGGCTAAAGTTTCGCCCGGTTGTGGTTTAATGAGTGGATAGTGTGGGGACGGATGGTTTCAGTCACCAACCATGAACCACAACTCGGGTCAGAGAATTGATTCCAGAGGTTTATTAGAGGCTGGAAAAAGGTAGAGAGGGTGAAGAGGGTGGGATTCTCAGCGTCAGGGTCTTTCCGAGGGGTTTCTCGGTGAGAGTTCCTACAGAGCGCTCTGTGAAGTGTATTGGTAACCGTAACTTCTACGCCTTTGTTCTAAGGGGCAGAGGTGCTATGATCTTGTTATTGTATGTCGCCTATGATAAGTTGCCTATGATACGTTGCCTATGATAAGTTGCCTATGATGTGCTCTGAGGCACAGATCATCTCAAAGTCAGACATGGATGATCTCTAGGTTGCCACCTAGTTTATTATATTGTATTTTTTGGGGTGTGGTTGTTTTGTTTTTGTTTTTTCTGAAAATTCATAAGAGATATTTAATCTGCAAGACAAGTGGTTTTAGGACTTTTTTCCCGCTGTCCAGCTTTTGTATTTTTTACCAGTTATCGTCCACAAGGTGCCAAATAGGAGCATTTCTGTACAAGTCTCCCAGAAACATGGTGTAACGAAACATTTGTCACTTTAGAAAAACCTAGAAATTGCCCCCCAACAAGTGACGATGTCCTCGTGTTTGGAGGTGCAATTCATTAACTGCTCTGAGCACGGTTGCATTTTTCCACTCTGAATGCCATCGCTCACAACAGCCCATATTCTTCCCTCTGTCTCTGCCCACACTTTCTAATATCTGCTGGCGGCTGAATGAAATCATTCTGCCAACTATCTGCTGCACTGGGGAAGAAAGAAAAATCAGCGGTACAGATTCCTCCTCCCCCCCATTGCATTTGCGTTGCCTTTTGCGCAGTCTATTATCGCATCACTCGCAATACAATATGTCCTTATTGAAGCTTTCAGATGCAAATGAGAGCACTGTCGCCTCCTCTGTCCTGCTGACAGCTGTGAGGCCTGCTAACCAACCCCCTATAATTGCTACTAATTGTTATTCCCCAAGCAGAACTCGGCAGAGCTCTTCAGAACACCCAGCCCCCTGTTATTTGGACTCTGAGGGGGCGGGGCCGGGGTTTTGTGATGGGGTATTATGTTGTATGTTTATGTCTTCAGCCCGGTAGCTCTCCATTTTGTTTCCCCGGTATATAAGAGGAGAACCTGAGCCCGTCCATGAACACTCAACTCAATAGATTGATCAGATCACAGATGTGTCCAATCGTGACTGAGGCTTAGGCAACTTCCTACAAGGAACATGGACTTAAAGGTGCAGTGTGTAAGACTGTGACACATGACCCTTCCCTTTTGAGCATGCAGGAGAATGTACGGACCCCCTCGGTTGTCATTAAAGTTGTTTAGTACATCCACTGTGGACTATTGTAAAAACACAGCAGCCCCCACAGGGAAGACCCACTAGTACTATAAATATACATTAAAGGGCTCATTTTAGAGTAATGTCAAAGCAAGTCACACATTGAGGTGATTATACATTTGTAAAAATGTCAGTATATCATTGTTTTGTAAACCCAACCCACTAACTAGTTGTTCAGAAGTTGCTGGTCAATGTCCAGGAACCAGTACGTCAAGGGGCAGTTGTTGTTCTCGTAAACACAAAGTTTGCGTAAACGCATGAATCGTAGACTGAGGAGACCCATCGCTTCCTCGCCCTATGGTTATTCTCCGAAGTTCATAAGAAGTTAGCGGGAGCCTCTCGAACCAAGCCGGCGTCGGAGAGCATCCAGCGGGAGACGGCCGCCGTCCAGTCCAATCACAACTGCTTCCAGCCGTCTCCCAATGGATGCAACCGGACTGTCAACCAGTCGATGAATGAACTAAGAAGCTTTTAAAAGTACGAGGGGCAGCAGAGGAAGGAACTGAAATGCAGAGGCAGTTCGTGGGCAGTATCCAGCGGGAGACCGCCGCAGCCGGGTGCGAGCAGACTGCTCTGGCTGCATCTACTCGATTTGAAAATCATGGAGCTTAGCAACAGAAATAGGAGACTGTGCTTGAAGGACTACTACCAAGAGGACCAATCGTGGCAAGCTATAGTTATATTCTAGTGGAGGTGCATGTCGGGTACCGCGTAGGCATGTGCGTACGGCATCGCGCGTCTGCAAATATAGGCTGCGGTGCAGCTGCGGAAGCGCATGGGAGCGTAAAGTGGGCTGAAGAGTTCGTGTTGGGGGCGGTTGGTTGGAGATCCTATACTCCTGAACGATCTTGTGTTGAGTGTTTCCAGGTGTCAGCGGCTGGTTCTGACCCGTGGGAAAGGGTTCTGTGCCCGTGTAGAGGTGTCGGATAATGCGGTCCAATCAGATGGGCTTTGCTTCACGTGTTGTTAGTTCACATCACTTCCTGTGGACATGAGGCGAAGACAGACGGACAGAGAGCAGAGACCCAGTTGATCTATGTCAGGATGTTGACTTGCTGTCTGTCTCTCTTTGTGCCTGTCAACTCTGTTTATCTGTGCTGACAGTTCTGACAGGGCTGCTGTCACACACACACACACACACACACACACACACACACACACACACACACATTGAAACATTTGCACACACACAAATACATAGCATTTGGAACGTGACAGATGTGAAAGAGATCAAATAACAATAAAGAAGAATACAATTTTTAAGCTTAGGCTGAGGGGGGGGGGGCATTGTGTGCGCGAGGTCTTGGTGTCCGATCGGAATAACGCCTGTGATCACAGTGAAATGTAAAGCCGTCAGAGAGGATTCTGCGCTGTCACTTGCGTAGGTTTCTCACAGGAGGGTACTCATCGTTTCAGTAACGTGACCCTCGCCGAGGCCTGGAGGGCCAGCGCCTGACTCAGCAGCCAAAGGACCAAAGTGTCCTTTCTTTCAGGGTGTGAATATTGAGTTCATCTCTACCTGGAAAGACAAAGATCCATGTCTACACTGCAACGTTTGTGAAACCTGTAACCTGAATCCCAAACCTTCCACCTGCGTCTACACGTTACATCGTGTGTGAAGATGGTTTCTCTGCCTAATTCATCCGAGTATCTGCTTCATCCAAACACGGGCAAAGACGCAGCGTCAGGTGTCCGTCAGGAGGCCACACCCTCAAATATGCGCAGTTTCAAACATCAATACATTCAAAACAGGTGCGTTATCTGGTGTCCTGGATCAAGTCCCCACTTTTCAAACCTGATCAAAAGGTGAAGGAACGTCATCATCAATGAGGTTATTCATCAATGATCATCCACATTTCAGAGATCATTGTCTCGTCTCGCCCTTCGATGACCTGATTTTGATGTTTACATAAGTAGAATAGACAGGTGTACACCGGGGGTCCGCGCAGGCTCGATTCACTCGCAGACCCCCACCAGCCCGCTCCCGCGGCTGTAATGTCCGCCCCCCCCCCCCCCCCCCCCCCCCCCCCCCCCCCCGTGTGTTTGTCATAAACCGCCGTCCGATGCTGCGGAGCCACTTGAACACAGGTGATGGTCTTATTTGACTTCCTGTGAAGTGGGTTGTCATGGTTTCCGTGTGGATGTTATGAAATGGAACAACCAAGACGTAAGCCAGTTTCATTTCACTCTTGCCCCCGTCAAACCTGCAGGTATTACCCTGACTGCCCTCAACAGCACAAACAACAACCTCAGACCTTGTTTCCCAATATGATTGAACGAAGAGTCAAAGAAGACGAACATGTGGATTCACCCGAGTCTCGTCAGACATCACCAGAGGAGGCACGAGTCATGTGAAGGGCCTGAAGATTCCAGATAATAATAATAATAATAATAATCATACTTTTCTCTCCGTCTCCTTCCTTTGGCAGGATGTTGAAATCCGGACCAATGCTGCTTTGTACCTGCCCCACATCAGTGAACTCTTGAACAAGGTGCCCCGACAGATGTTGCTGCTGCTGAAGACCAACGACTTGCTGAGGGGCATCGAGACCACCTTACAGACCAGAGCCTCGTCTTCGTCCTTCATTAACATGTCTCGCTGCTGCGTACGCGCCGTGGCCAGGTCAGGACCCTCGCAAAGCTCGGCCTTCCTCTGATGGTAGCCCACCAGCCTGTCTGTGTGTCATAGAGCTGCCCCAGCGCGTAACCTGAAGGTGCCCCAGCGCGTAACCTGAAGGTGCCCCAGCGCGTAACCTGAAGGTGCCCCAGCGCGTCACCTGAAGCTGCCCCAGCGCGTAACCTGAAGCTGCCCCAGCGCGTAACCCGAAGGTGCCCCAGCGCGTAACCTGAAGGTGCCCCAGCGCGTAACCTGAAGGTGCCCCAGCGCGTAACCTGAAGGTGCCCCAGCGCGTAACCTGAAGGTGCCCCAGCGGGTAACCTGAAGGTGCCCCAGCGTAACATCAGAACGCGCCGAGACGGAAATGTGTCGGGACTAAAGACAAACTGAGCTGACAAGTGAGTGGCTTTGGAGGAGGAATTGAAATTTGCCACTAGAGGCGGGTGGAGGAGGGATGGGGGCTGTCACTTCAGCTCACTTCTGACGGCTGAGGGACACGGCTCTGGACACACACACACACACACACACACACACACACACACACACACACACAGAAAGAGTCTCTTGTCCAGCGCAGTTCTGCTGACAGAGCTGGAGCTCGTCTGAATGAGCACATGTGATTAAATATGAATCGTTGTGGTCCCACGGGGCAGTAATGTACCCCAGCGCCAGGGTATCCTGTGGTGCCACCCCACCTCTCGTATTCTGTCCACACGATGCTGCGCTTCCTTTTCGGGTGCGTGGAGACTTTATTCGTCGTGGTTGTTGTGCTTTTCCCCCTGAACCTCCAGAGTCTCTGACTGTAGAATAGAGAGGGTAGTTTCTCCGCTCCTGAGAATGTCGGGTAAAGCCCCAGTGGTCAGTGATTGGTGCGAGAGCCGACTGGGGGGCTGAGCGTCATCGGGCAGGGCAGCTCCTAAAGTCACGAGAGACACGGCCAGCTGGACTTTTCTGTGAGGGAGGGGCAGGAGCTGAGCTCAGTGTTTGAGACACAAATTCAAAAAACAAACAAACTACTCGGGGTCTGTTTTCAACAACACGATAGAAAAAAGAACAGTGATCATCGACTCGAGCTAAATCGTGTCCGAATGATGAGAATGAGGATTTTGCTGAATATCGTTGATGATATTTCGGTGGTGATGAAACTGGATGGTGAGTTTGTCCTTTTCATGTAGAACCAAAGCGAGTAGATCAAATTCAAACAACACTGAGATGAGCCTTTACTTTGTTAAAGGTGCAGTGTGTGAGATTTGATGAAGTTCATGTTGTCTTCATTACCTCGCCTCATCCTTGCCGTTCCACGCGTGCAGGAGAACATATAGTAGCCCTTGGTCACGGAAACTCAAAGGATGTTTAACGTGTCCACTCTGGGCCACTGTAACAATATGGCCGCCTCCGTAGAGGGAACCCACTCCTCATGTAAACGTACATTAATGGGTTCATCCAAGGTTAATTGAGTTGATTTATGAAAATGACAGTTGGTCATTGTTTTGTTACATTTTTTGTGACAAAAAAGTTACACATTGCACCTTTAAAAAACAAAACAAAAAAAAAAGCCTTAATATGTTGAAGGGAGACGGGGGCACGGAGTGAGGGTGGGAACCTTTTTTTCATGCCGTGACCGAACTGAGGGAAATCTTAATATTTAGAGCCTCTCGGTTCCTGCGCACGCTGTGAATGTCACGGACTCGCCGGAGGAATCGAACCTTTGACTCGACCCGTGTCCTCTAACAACCTGTCTGTCCTTCTGCCGTCTCCTCAACAGGCACAAGAAGAGTAAGGCCCGGTCCGGCAGGAGGCGCCTGCAGATCCAGTTGTCTGAGTCCTTCAGCCTGTGGAGACTCTCTCTGTACCAGCTGTTCCTGTGGCTGAAGGGGTCCGCGCCCCTGCGCCGGCTCGCCGCCCTGCTGCCGTCTCTGCTCTGACGCCCGGACCCCTCACCGGAGCAGGAAGAGAAGGACCCTCGCTGCTGGTGTGTAGAACAAGCTCATAAACTCAGAGTCAACGTGCGCCCAAACACACTTTACTTTTTAGCTGATCGTGCTGGAGTCATTCTCTCATCATTCTGTCGGCATGTTGTGTTATTTAAATTCAGGGTACGATTGTGAAATACGTGTCTCTCTCTCGTGACCTCAGAGTATTTAAATTGCACCGATCCCGTTGTGCCTGAGACCAAACACAGAATCGGATTGAACAGACTGGTTTGAAACAGTCTCAGGTCCAGTACATGGGAGGCGTGTTCAAAGTAACTGAATAAACCTGAGCAGGTGTATTTGTACGGTGCAGTGTGTAAGGTTACTTCAGACGCAGGAAATGTAATTACAAAACCCTCACTTACATTTGTACGATTGTATAATCATCTATATATATGACTTGCGTTTTACAGTCACCTTAAAAAAAGGCCTTTAACGTGTGCGGAGCAGCTCCTCCCGGTGGGGGCCGCCATGTTTTCCTGCGTGCTCCAACAGGAGGCGTCAACTGCAATATGCAACTTCACCAGTCGATATCCCCAAATCTTACACACTGTACCTTTAAACGGAGTGGACAGAGTCACAGACCAGCTCGTGATAAACGAGCATCTTCCCATGTACGTCTCCTAAAAACAGGCCCCAAACAGGAACCCTTTAGCAAGTCCCTTTCAAAATAAGATACTGTTTGATATTCAATATGATTATATATAGAAATGTTCGAATAAGCTCATATTCAGTTATGAAAGCAGGCTTTTATTACCTGACACAGCGGGTTTCCTGAACTATCACCAGGATGATCAGTTATCTTTAGATTATCAGATTCCATCGCTTTGATTTTCAGATTATTACATGTTATTACATTTTTAATGCACGGTGCCGCAGACCTCATTCACACATGATGAAAACAGTGATGGAAGAGTGAAGAGCAGCCACATCAACCCGTCACCGATCTGATATTCTAGTGTCAGTCAGACTGTAGGTTGTACACAAACACCTAATCCACGCAGAGTTCACGTATGGATTATTCTGGTTCTTGTCACTTCAGAAAGGAGTTCTCGTGAAAAACTACTGTCCTGATATAAAGATTTCCATGAAATGAAAAAGGGCATATTGTGCTGTAAACCCTGACGAGGTGACCTGTCACTTCCATCCTCACTGTGGCGCACTTCTACAACAAAATACCTCGACTGAAGTTTGTCCGGACACAAACCTTTATGGTGCAATCGCTGATGTACGTTGTTTTTACTCATTGTCTTTTTTTCCATCGTAATATGAGCAGGTCATGTTTACGCTTTCAGTACAACTGCTGTTTCCAGGTCTCACACCACACTCATTCCTCAGGCACACGTTTGTATGACTGAAAATGCTCTGGAAACGAAGATGATTTATTATTATTATTATTATTATTATTATTATTATGTCCAAAACCTCTGAATCCTCTATGTCCCACAATGACTATGTGTGGTCTTGTTTTCCGCCCAGTGAGAAAAAGTGAACTCCAGGCGCTTTGGTATATTTTCAGAATGTGACACTAACCTTAAAACATGTACTTGTTGATATCAACATCAGTCACAGTCCCAATCAGAAGGCTCGATTCAGACCGGTGGTTGAAGTGCTCTGTTACTTGCTCACTCTTACACAGTGTGTGAGAACATCACGAGGAAAGAGGCATCTCCGAACTGTATAAAACAACTTTTAAAAACAGCATATTTTGCGCTCGAGTGTTTTGCAGCTACAAATAAGCACGGACTAACCTTTAGTGCCACTCTAGAAATCACTTCCTGTTTATGGTGGAGAATTCACCACCGTCTCAGACCTTTAAAGCTACTTCCGCCGTTAATATCTTTTACTGTCACACAGGAGGTTACTAAGACCAGTGGTCCACATCCCACCTCAGTGTAAACAGGAAACGTTTGACTGACGAAAGCAGAGTTTTCAGATTTATTGAATTCAAGCGAACAGAGTGAACATGGTGAACTGTCGTTCATCCCCGGCCGTAGCCAATGGGATGTGATGTGAGGAATGATTGGCCCCCTCCACCACTCCCACCTCTGCACCCGTTATCCCACTTTGATCTGCAAGTTAACTGCATTTCTGTCCAAAACAGAAACGGGAACAATTAGGAATCTCTTCCATTGATTTATATCTAAGTCTCCTGATGAGTTTTGTTTTATTTTTTAATGCAATGCTGGAAAAGTGGAGGGAAAGACACGTGTTGGTCTTTAATCCTTAACACCAATAAAACTGCTCGCAGAGGATGGAACACCCTTCTCATAATCCACGCTGTCCTCTAATGTCACTCCCACCACACATGTAAAAGACTGAATACTTCTGAGTGAGGAAAAGAGAGGAGAGAAAAAAAGGATTCAAATGATTTTGCAACTGCATTGAACGCTGCTCACCGGAGGGATCATTACTGTCATCACCTGTTATTCTAAGAGTGAATGAATCCTGATTGTGTTGGTTCTTTGTTCCTCATGAAAATTATTTTATTTTATTTTATTTTGGAGTTTGAGCGAAATCACAAACCAACCAATAAAAATAGTCTGTACTGTCGACACAGTAAAAATGTCTGTAACGTGTCACTTGTTGTATTTTTCCTAATCATTTCATTTGTTTCATCGAGGCGAGTCTGCGCATGCGCATGTGTGTTTGCACTGGGACCAGAGCCCAGTCAGGACTTAAAGGGGCAGTGTGTACGATCGGGTGAACTCTAGAGGAGAAGTGACGCGTTGCATCCATCACATGTCCTGGTGAACAGGCCGGAGAACCTGTGCTCCACTTCAGTCCTCATTCAAACTCAAAACATGTTCAGTACGATCACTCTGGGCCACTGTAGAACATGGCGGCCCCCATAGAGAGGACCTGCGCCTCGTGTGTATATATATATACATTAATGGGCTCATTTAAAGTTAATGGAAAATATTTACACTTAGGTGATTATACCTTCATGAAAATGAAGATTTCTAGAAGCGACAAAATGCCAGAAATCTTAGACACTGCACCTTTAAACCTGGTTTAAGACCATATCCTAAACTTGGTATGTTTGAAGCACAGCGATTGGCCGAGGCAGCGCGAGACACCGGCCTCCCTGTGATCAACAAAGCACAGACAGAGTGAAATCAATCTCTCTCTCTGAGTGTGAAATCCTGCCCCGGCCCGAACATCTGCCCCACACCTGCAGCCTCGCGCTGGAACCTCACGCGCACTCAGGGGGCAGCCGCGGATGATTTGCCTCATCCTGCGCTTCATCCGGCCGAAGTGCACGATTGCAGAAACACCCACGAGGAAGAGTCGAAGAATTCCTTCGCTGCAACTCGCACGTCCGAGCCGGGGTAATGGCCATTTGAACAGGATGGTGGCGCCGCGCGTTTGCACTGCCCCGTCAGGGCAATTGAAATTAGCTTCACTTTGGTCGCGTGTCCTCCGCATGTCAGGGACATGTTGCCTACAAGTGGGCCATGAATTTGCAACAGTGGATTAGACCAGCGTAACACAAGATACACACTCACACACACACACACACACACACACACACACACACTCACACACACACTCACACACACAAAATACACTTTTGTTAATGTCTTCCACCTTCTCTCTGATAAACACAAACTCTCTTTGTTGTGTTTTTCAGTGCATGGAGACAAAAGGAGATGGCGGCAGATGTTGGTCTGATGATATAGTGTGTGTGTGTGTGTGTGTGTGTGTGTGTGTGTGTGTGTGTGCCACAAGAGGAGTATCCATCTCCATCACACAAAACCACCCAGGCCTGCCATTGCTAATAACAACAGCATCTCTTCACCTCTTTCAGAGATAAAACAACAACAACGCGCTGACCGACCTTCAGCTTCCCTCTGGCGCTCGTCTGGAGGCGGAGGGAAAGTCCAACACGTAAAAGTCCAAAGAGAATGCGCTTGGCCAACGATGCGTTCAGGAGCAGAGCGCATTCACGAGGATCATCACCAGAGGAATAACCAAGTTCTTTATGGAAGCGAGTCAGAGGTTTGTCCAAATCAAACCATCACGCGCAGCCACGAGGAAAGAACAGTTGAAAAGGTATCAGCAGGCAGACATTTATATATACATATATATATATATATATGTATATATATATATGTATATATATATATATATGTATGTACATGTATATATATATATACAGGTGTCTCCTGGGGGCCGAGCCCCCCTTGTCCTTAAAACCTAGTGACGGCCCTGCCAGAGTTCATGGGCAACACACGGTTTCACCTTTTTATTTCCAGACAGTTTGAGGCAGGTATGAAGCGGCGCCGCTCGTTCTGGAGCCCACGGGCCTCAGGAAGTGATACTTTGGGCCGGATGAGGCCCACGGGCCTCAGGAAGTGATGCTCTGGGCCGGATGAGGCCCACGGACCTCAGGGAGTGATGCTTTGGGCCGGATGAGACCCACGGGCCTCAGGGAGTGATGCTTTGGGCCGGATGAGGCCCACGGGCCTCAGGGAGTGATGCTTTGGCCCGGATGAGGCCCACGGACCTCAGGGAGTGATGCTTTGGGCCGGATGAGGCCCACGGGCCTCAGGAAGTGATGCTTTGGGCCGGATGAGGCCCACGGGCCTCGGTCTGGTGTCGGAGAAGCTTTGATCCATGTTCATTGTGACGGTGTCACTTCTAGAAATATTACAGAACAAGTGCAAACAAACACTTTCATTCATGTCTAATCACCTCAGCACGTTGTTTTCCCGCTCCTCTCATCATGTATATAATTACAGGGGCAGCGTCTCGCCTCCGGGGGCCGCCACGTTTTACAGCAGAGTGGACGCACTAAGCCTCTTTTGAGTTGAACGACCTCAGGTTCTCCTTCCAGCTCAGGAGGCTGAGGCTGAGGTGAAGGACACAACGTGCTGCTTCACCTCTAGATGTCACCAGAACGTGCACAATGAATCGTTGTCGTTGGACAAAGCGGTCGACGAACCTACGAAGGTTCTGTGTCGACTCTGCCGGTGAAACCATAGTTGCCTCGCCCGGCGACGCGGAGGCTCAGGAAACACGGCGGGTCAACGTGGTTCCGGCTCGCGCCTCGGAGAACGATGGCGGTGGCCTGCGCCTCAGCGTGGGCGGCGGCAGTGTCACTGCACCTCTGTCCCAGTGCATTCTGGGTAATAAATGAGGTGTCACAGTCGATTGGCCCACGCTGTTCACACCCCAGCGCAGACCACTCTCTCTCTGCTGGGGCCAGTGCACGGTGAGGTCTCTCTCTCCCTCTCTCTCTCTCTC
>JAFBJT010106069.1:39771-52086 GCA_016785325.1 Chascanopsetta lugubris | reverse complement strand
GTTGGACATATGCCTGTTCTACATATGCTGTTGCTGTTTTTTTATTTTTTATTTATGTATTATAATTAGCCTCTAAAGCTTATCATGTGTTTTGCAATTACATATCTTCTTCATTAGAATGTTGAACACAAATCGATGAAATAAAATAAAAAATGAGATGGTATCATGAAATGTCAACACTTCATTTTCCAATTCCATGATGTACCAAAGTAAAGTAAAGTAAGTGTGAGACAATAGTTACTTCATGTAGACGTATGTGCTGTATATAATATCTCTTTAAGAAATGTCTTACTCTGTCTTTTGACCTGTGAAGACAAACCACGACAGGTCTGAGCCTAAAACATAAAGCTAAGTTCTCTCTCTTTATGAAGGGTGAATTAAAGGTGCAGTGTGAAGGATTTTCTGGCAAAATTTTCAAGTTGAACTCCAATGTTTTTAAAGTATACATACTGTACTTCAAAATAGAGGATTTACCATATTCAAACCATATATTTCTCATTGGCAGGCACAATATATCCTTTATTGTACAACCCAGATATCTGCATAACAGTTATTCGTCATTTGTTTATTCTACAGTAATTAAAACTTCATACATTTCATAAATGAAAGTGATAATCTAACCATAAAAGTATCCGTCTAATTATTTAATATTAGCTTTCTGTTGATAGCAATGGAAATGATTTCACCAAAAATGTACACACTGCACCTTTAATGTGTAAATTAAGTTTGTCTGGTCTGCTAACACGGAGGAGGAAAAGCTTTATGACTTATACTTTGGACCACCACCAGGGGCTGATTGAGCCGTTACATCCCAAAGAATGGCTTGATGAAATTAGATTAACTCTATATTTAAGTAAGATTGACACATTTAAATAATATAAACCAAAGTGTCTCGTCTGCTGCAACATCTCCACAACCCTCACAGCGCAATTTCACCCACATTTCAAATGTGACACGGTGGAGCTCAGTCAGGGGTCCCTTCACTTTCTGTCCCTCAGAGTCCAGAAGCTGTTGGACCTCCCTCTGCCTCCTTTCTTTAAAAAAAATGAAAAAAATAATAAAAAGGGGGCGTGGCCGGGGAGGAGAGACGGGGTTATTACAGCGCGTTGGCGCTCCCATCATGTGTCGTCAGACCAAAGCGGAGGCCGCGAGTAAAAGCCTCATGCAAAATTTATGTTCATGCGGCCGCTTCCAGCGGCTGGAAGAATCAATATTGCGGGGCGCGATGCAGGGGGATGACTGAGTGCTCTCTGAATGACAGTAAAAGCCGCCGCAGATCGAGGGTCCACACTTACCGCTCCAGAGATGGAGTGGAGGCCAGTTGCCCCAACTGCCGAGTTCACCTTCACATTTGAATTTTCATTGTGGATTATTTCGGCAACAATTTAGAGGGCTCGGAGGAAAATTACGCCGTCAGGGAACCGGGGCGGGGGGGGGGGGGGGGGGGGCGGGGGGGGGGGGGGGGGGGGGGGGGTAACAAGCAATGTTGTTAATAGAAAAAAAAAAGAAAAAAAAAAGAAGCTGTATTATGAGGTTATTAAGCCTTCCCTCTTCCTCTCCAACTTAGACAAAATGATTGTAGAATAATCAAAAGACAATGTGGGTGCGAGGAGGCAGGACATCACAGGGCTTTTTGTTCTGCGCTGCTTCGCTTACATATGCTTTTGATAGCGCGCCACATACCCACAGTGCATTTGGGGGGAATGTGAGAGAAAAGAAACAGAAAGCGAGAGAGAGGGAGAGAGAGAGAGAGAGAGAGAGAGAGAGAGAGAGAGAGAGAGAGAGGGAGGGAGAAGAGAGGAGAAATTCAGTGGGATGAAATAAGCCCAAACAATGGGATTTGCTTTCCATTCTTCTGCCTCCATCTTCTGTCTTTAATTATTCCCTTTGGTTGTCTGCGGGAGCGTGTAAGCACTTTCACACAGCACAACATGCCCAGCAGCACAACACTGTCTGCCTCAGTGATGTGGAGGAGACTTCTGAGTGACACCGAGCCTCTTGTGATTATTAATGCTGTTTAATACAACACAGGGCGCCGGCCGCTGTGATTGAGGGGGAAAAAACAGATTTCACAATGCATGCATTCAAAATGCAATGTGAATGGAATTATGTACAACACCAGCAGCCAGCCAGCCAGGCCCTAACCCGCCCCCCACCCCCTCCTCGTCCTCCTCCTCCTCCTCTTCCTCGCCGCCCTACATAAACAACACGCACTCACCCCCAAATGAAGCCTAATGCTCCGTGGACGCACCTCGATAACGAGCAGCAGCTTGTTATCGAGTGCAGAGTTTAAAGGTGCAGCGTGTAGGATTTCAGGTCATTTCTCCCCACTTCGAAAAAATATGACAAAACAACCGCCGACCGACATTTTCATCCATTTGTCATGAATTTTCCATTTCCCTTTAAAGGCGCGGTGTGTAGGATTTGGTGACCTCTAGAGGTGAGGTTCCATGTTGTGTCCATCACCTCACCCCTCACCCTTCTGAACATGCAGGAGAACCTGTGGTCGACTTCAGTTGTCATTAAAACTCGGGAGATGTTTAGTACGTCCACTCTGCGCCACTGTAAAAACATGGCGGCCCCCGTAGAGAGGATCCACTTCTCGTGTAAATCTACGTGAATGGGCTCATTCAAGGGTCACGGAAGGAAATTAAACATTGAAGTGATTGTAAATTCGTGAAAATGTCAGTGTGTGAACATTTTATAATATTTATAAAACTGACCAAAATGACCAAAATCTTACACACTGCACCTTTAAACGAGCCTAGTAATGTATATTTACATGAAGAAAGAGGGGTCGGCCCTACGGGGGCCGCCATCTTTTTACAGCAATAAACATGGACGTATTAAAGATAACTGAAGTTCTCCTGCACGCTCAGAAGGGTGCTTCACCTCTAGATGTCCCCAAATCTTACACACTGCACCTTTAAACACCTTTTTTTTTTTGGTACACTTTGAAAAATCATCCCTCCCTCTAACGGGCCTGTTCTGGCCCACGAGCCGTACGTTTGACCCCCACAACCCCCACCCCACCCCCCTGGTTTGAAGAGCAGGTCCACTCTGTGAACGGAAATATGTACAACACCATCAACCAGCCCTCCTCCTCCTCCTCCTCCTCCTCCTCCTCTTCCTCCTCTTCCTCCTCCTCCTCTACCTCCTCCTCCTCCTCTACCTCCTCCTCTTCCTCTTCCTCCTCCTCTTCCTCCTCCTCCTCCTCCTCCTCTTCCTCTTCCTCTTCCTCTTCCTCTTCCTCTTCCTCTTCCTCTTCCTCCTGGAAGGGTTTTTTTTTTTTTTTTAAATTCCTCCTCCTCCTCCTCCTCCTCCTCCTCCTCCTCATAACCAACATGCACCAAATGAAGCTCAATGCTTTGTCGATGCGCGCTGATAACAAGCCCCGGCTGTTGTGTTGTGTTTTTGCGTGCGCGCGGTTAAACGGCAGCTCGGGGCGGACGGCGGCGGGATGGGATGGGATCCTTTGTGCCGCTTTAGTAGTTTTCTTCCTCGGAATCGCATATGAGATATTTGAGAGGCCAGAACGATGTATGATGAATGAAGTGGCTGCGCTACTTATGCGCTTATCGTGCTCACTGACTAGCAACAGGTTCAGCAAAGGGCAGCGGCGGTAAATGAAATTCCGCGGCGGGACAATATATCATCAAAAGAAATGTATGCGCTCCAAACTTACAAGCCTTCCTCACATG
The DNA here is from genome assembly GCA_016785325.1 of Chascanopsetta lugubris. NCBI lineage: Eukaryota > Metazoa > Chordata > Actinopteri > Pleuronectiformes > Bothidae > Chascanopsetta > Chascanopsetta lugubris. The sequence continues at coordinate 48,385 of JAFBJT010106069.1, read as the reverse complement.
CGGACAAGGTGCCTGACGGGGCTGGGGGGAGGGGGGAGGGGGAGGGAGGGAGGGAGGGAGGGAGGGGGTGGGAGCGGGAGGGGCTTCTCTGAACTGGATGGCTGAGGAGCAAGCAGCAGATTTTTTTTTTTTTTTTGTTGAATCAGTTCTATTTCCATACTGGCTGATCTGTGTCTTTTAACCATTTCACTGCAGCTGGAAAATGGAAAAAGTACCAGGGCTAATTTCACAGTGAGAGCTCACCCAACTAAACCCCCCCCACCACCACCCCCCACCCCCCACCACCACCCCTCCATCCCCCATCTGCGGAATAAAGGTAACAAAAGTCGCCTTTGTCGTCGTGCTTTGGTAGAGAAGGTGGATTCCTCGTGAGTAAGGGTCGGATCCCCCTCAAACATCCCATCGTGTACCACAGGATCCATCTGCATTCAGAGCAGGAATAGCCCCCCAGGGCCTGACACACTCCTCTGGTGGGACCTTTTAAGCAGCAGCACTGATACTGATAAAAGCCCCCCCCCCACCGCTGACACACACACACACACAAACCTGGCCCCCTGATACCACAGCCATTAATTAAGGTAATTAGGCCCTGGTCAGCAATCAGTAACCACAGAGAGCTTTTAGCGGCGGCTGAGACGCCCTGGCCCGTGTTTGGGGGGTGGGGGGCAGGAGGGGGGGGTGAGGAGGGGGGTGGGTGTCGGTTCCTCGCCATCTGCTGACAAATGTCACCACAGACTCTTTGGTTTCACAGACATGGAACCGGAGAGCAGTGTTTAAATGTGACCTCTGCCTGATGCAGGTCGACGCCCACAGACTCTTCTTCTGCTTTCCCAAACATGGGAGCTCTCGCTCGCTCACTCTCTCTCTCTCTCACTCTCTCTCTCTCTCTCTTCCTCTCACTCGATCGCCCACTCGCTCTATGAAAATCCATACATGTTCTACGTCCCGGGTCAGAGTGGGAATAGGAAACGTTCAGTGCACAGAGTATTGATCAAAATTAGAACATCTGGGCGGAGTGTAAGTTGTATTGATCAGCAGTGTAATGCTACATTGATTTGCTTGTATTATTAAGTCAATGATAGATTCATGTTGATGGTGTGTTGGTTTATATTATCGTCTTATAGAAAGGATTCATTTGAAGGGAGCCACACATGGGGTGGTTATCACACATACAATATACTAATGTATGCGCTGTGGTTCATGTTGATGATATTGTTATTAAAGGTGCAGTGTGTCAGAATCTGCTCATTTTTGTCAGCTCTAATGGTCACGTTTTTATAATCACTTGGATGTATTTTTGTTTCCATTGCCCTTAAATGAACACATTGATGTATATTTACATGAGGAGCGGGCTCCTCTCTACGGGGGCGGCCATGTTTTCGCCCAGAGTGAACAAACTAAACATCTTTTGAGTTTTAAAGTCGACCACAGGTTCTCCTGCATGTTCAGAAGGGCGGGGGTGAGGAGATGGATACAACATGTAACTTCACCTCTGGAGGTCTCCAGGTCTTACACACTGCACCTTTAAAGGTTCAGTTCGTAATGTTCAGGTCAGGGGTCACATTCGGCCAAATCTGATCTCAAGTGGGCCGGACGAGTCAAATCACAGCAGAACAAACAATAACAATGTCGAATGTTTACCTTTGTTTTAGTACATACAAGTATATTAAGTTGTGAATTTTAATAGAAAATACATCCAAATTTAAAGTGATTAAAAAAGAAAATCATCCCGGGGGCCGGGTTGAACTGTCCGGTGGGCCGGTTCTGGCCCGTGAGCCGTATGTTTGACACCCCTCCCATTTCTATTGACAAAGAAAAGTAAATATTAAACAGCTGAGAGTGTAAATCTTTGTTTTTATTACTGTAAAATGTTAATATGATATATTATACCACCTAGAGCAGGTCCACTCTATGAAGGCCACCATGACGCAGCACTGTGATTTAACTGTGGCCCAGAGTGAAAACACTCGTTTGAATCGATTACTAAGGAAAGGGAGAAATGCTCTGCATCCAACTTCACCATTGGGCATCACTAAACTGTACACACTGCACCTTTAATGCTGAAACGATGTACTGTACCTATGACATGCAAAGGTGTGGGGAGCGAACAGCTACCTAAAGGATATTCATAAACAAATGTGCCACTCGAAGTAATATGTGCAGAAAGCAGAGTGTGTATTTCATTGTGTGCTAAACGGAAGTGATATAAACGCTGTGATAAAATCCCGCCTGCACACACACACACACACACACACACACACACACACACACACACGCGCGCAGGCAGGCACAGAGGGCAGATCATGCAATAACTCACATTACTGTGGGGGAAAGGAAATAAAGGATGCGGCTGTGCTGCTTTTACACAATTCCACATTTGAAGCAATCGGTGATAAGACCATTTTCATTCCAGTTCAGTCCCATAAAATTACCATTAACATTACAAGTCATGCAGAACACAGATAAATGTAAAATGTCACCCAGTTCTGCCAGGCGGGAATTCCAGTTCCACAAGATTACCATCTCTGTCTGCTTCTCTCCCACTGCACCTTGTCTAATATTTCATTTACAACATTTCATAAGTTCATTTTCCCCTCGCTGACCATGTAAATCACAAATCAATTTTCATTTTCAAATGCTCGACTACAGATTGTTGCTGAAAGCTGCGGGATTGCGCCTCGGCAGCGGCACGGTCAGACCTTTAGCGAAAATCTTTTTGGAGGCAGACTGGTTGGAGAAAAATAAGTGGGATGTCATTTCTACAGAACAACTCCGGGGCCAAGTGGTCAAGGCATTTACTGGAAGTGTTTTACAAGTGTTGAAATAACATGAAAACAATACGCTGCTGTTGTTGTTGTTGTTGTTGTTGTTGTGCTGTAATTTGGATCACACTCTGTGAGATGGACTGGCTGACTCCAAAAAGGGGCAAAACATGGATTCGGAAATGTATGTGTAGAATCTATGGGGGGAAACTCGTCAATACTTGCAACTGTCTGAAATAGGGAGATAGTATTAAAGGTGCAGTATGTAAGACTAAGGAGTTGGTGGAGTTGCATGTTGCAGCTGAACACGCCTCCTTTCATTGATCTTTCAGGGGGAGTGATTGACGCCCGATTGAGAAGGACGTCTCCTGGTATCAATCAAACTCAGAAAGTGTTAATATCTATTTAAATGTTACCTTTCAAAAAAAAAATTTGAAATAATAATTATCTAAATTCTGCCGAGAGAAATTGATTGATTGATTGATTGACTGATTGATCTGACTACATCTTACACATGACCTTTAAGGATATCAGGTTTAAAGATTTGAGGAAATATAGAAAATACACTCCCAGAAATACCTCTACCAGAGATTTGTTTTTTTTTACTATAATAAATAAAATGTTATCTTATTTTTCCTCTTGATTTGAATATTAGTATTTTTACATCACTCTCTAATTTTTTTCTCCTATTTTATTAAGGGCACTAATTAACATTCTGATTGATTCAAGGGAATCGTAAATGGAATACTGGCCCTTGGATATTTAGATTTAGGGAACTGAATGTGACCACATGTGAATTGGTGAAGAATCCAAAACAGAAATCGCAGATCAAGTGAATTCAAATGTAATTTGCTCAGGGAGCCGTCAGGCAGGAGGAAACCTGCCGGCTTGGTTGAATGGACACAATAATGCATATGTTTTACACGAAACACCGTCACTACAGGAAGCAGAGCAGTAATCTGCTGCAGCTCCGGATGCAAAGGGGATGAGAAGCAGGTGGATTAAACTCTGCATGCTTCTAATTATTCCGCGAAAACTAATTATGAAAACTGTCAAATTGGCATTCAAACTAGTTTCGCACACTACACTGAGGAGTCTATTTGAATAAATGCATCACACACACACACACACACACACACACACACACACGCGCGTGTGGCGCAGACAGACGCGCTGTGTAATGTGCCTGGACTATCTTGTACAAAGTGTGTTTATGGCAGGTTTGAGGAAGAAAGCCTCCCCTGGTGTTTACCGGCGGGGGCACATGTCAGGGTTTCTCCCTTCGGAGGAGCAGACACAGCCACATCTGATTAACAATATTATTGTCCTGCTGCTCCTCCTCCTCCAGAAAGGCCCCGCCCCCATCTCCTTTCCCTTCCTTTCCTTTTTTCTTTGACTCTTTCTGTCGTTCTATTCCAGGCGACTAGCTGCATGTTGTCCTGAGCCGGGGAGACGATGCTGCTGCTGCTGCTGCTGCTGCTGCTGCAAACGCACCTAACATCAAATATCTAGGGACGCGTGTATAATGATAAAAAAAAACAAAAAAAAAACCTGTACATCATTTGTTCTTATTTGTGTACAATTATGAAATATATGTAAGTTGATATGCAGAACAAATCATTAGCATGTCTGCAACAAGTGAAACACCGGGGGGTAAAATTTAGTTACATCTCCGCTTCACAGACGACATCAGAGACTGAGTCTCACGGGAGTGTGTGTGTGTGTGTGTGTGTGTATGCGCGCACGCGCGCGCGTGTGTGTGTACAGCACCAGCACTGCCTTTAAATCCGCGCGTTTGATTCTCACCCTCTCATCGCTCCTCTGTTTTCATTTTGATTGGTGATTTTCTTCTTCTTCTTCCTTATTTTCCAAACTGTCACAAAGGCACTAACACAAACCCCCCTCCCTCCCCTCCCTCCCCTCCCTCGCCCCCCCTCTCCCCTCTCCCTCTCTCTCCAAGCTGCTTATTGAAGACAAACAATAAACCAGTGGCAGATATCAATGGCAGAGATGAGAACCCGGGTGCCGTATCTGCTGGGACTGCCTGGCTCGAACCTGCCTCTCTGCCTGCCGCTTCATCTCCAGCAGCACCTCTCACTCTCAATTATTTGGCTGCTGTCACAACAAATCAATCAAATTACCGCTCCAGGACTGTGTGCAGCTGCTCCTATTGCACCGCTAGTTGCATTAGCTTTGAAATGTATGAGGTCTACATTTTATCACTGTTATTTATTTAATGCGCCTCCCTCTCCTCCACGCCCCCCCCTCCATACCCCCATACCCCCGCCCCCCCCACCCCCCTCCTTACAACCCCGGCAAAGTTAAATCATTAAAGGGCGAATAGTGGAATACATACGAATCCACAACACTACGGATTAAACAGCGGCGAGGGAGAGAAAAGGGGGACGGGAGCCTCGACCGTGTTAAGATGGCAGGGGATATATGGACTTCTCACACCGGGCACTCACACACACACACACACACACACAAATAAATAAATAAATAAATGGGTCCATCTCTTTTCTTATCCCTCAAATGGTTCAACAAATTCATGGATAAGCAGCTACTGTGGCTACAAGCCCCGATAATGTAAGAGACAAGAGAGGAGCCTCCCCTCAGTGGACAGGGGTTAAGGCAGCGGCTCGGCCCCTGCGATGTAACCTCTTAAAGGGCCAGTGTGTACGATTTCACGACATCTGCTGGTGAAATTGCACATTGTATGCCCATCACCTCACTCTCACCTCTTTGTCATTACAGCTCAAAGGATGTGTAGAGTGCGTCCACTCTGGGCTATGTGTAAAAACATGGCTGCCCCCATAAGGTGGACCCGCTCCTGGAGTGGATATACATTAAAGGGCTCATTTTCGAGTTATGTAAAAAACAACAAAAAAAACATACATAGGAGTGTGAAAATGACCATATATAATTGTTTCGGAGTTCTATTTCTATAGATACAAGTGACGGCAATCTTACACACTGCACCTTTAAAGGAGCAGCGGAGGAGATACAGCAAGATGAGTTTAACTAGTGTGGATACATTTTGGCTCTTCCCCCCCAGGAGCCCTCCCTCCCTCCTTCCCTCCCTCCCGCACGCCCTTTGGTGCCGTGATGAGCGCGGTGATTTCCCTAATTTGTACGGCACCAACCCGCCAACGCCACCACCACAACCGCAGACACCAGCTTTGATTGGCGCCGACACCGGCTCTCATTACGGCAGGTGAGTGGGATGTCGACCTTTATCGGTGGGGGGGGGGGGGGGGGGGGGGGGGGGGGGGGGGGGGGGGGGGGGGGCTGAGTGCTGTTTTGTGTTTCCTGCGGACGAGTACAGAGGAACAATGCTCTCACCTCGCCATTAGAAGTCGGGGGGCTCTGTGATGTGATGCGCCGCCCGCTCTGCCTGCCTCTCTCTCTCTCTCTCTCTCTCTCTCTGCCTCTCTCTCTCTCTCTCTGCCTGCTCTGCTGAGAGCAAATAAGATGGGATGTGCTTATTAATATGAAAGAGCTCCAGTAAACTAGCTTCTTGCATTACCTTTGAGCGAGTGGCGGCGAAGGGGAGTCGACAGACGAGACTTTGTTCCGCTTCCTCCCATTGAGCATTACACGTACGGCGCTTTGATACTGCTGCTTTTACAAGTATGCTAATCAGATTATTAAATCATGCGGAATGAAGGTCTATTTAAAAAAACAACAACAAAAAAAACAGAGTTAGCGCCCCATCGAACAACTGTGGCTGTTTGGTGTTTTTAAAGGTGCAGTGTGTAAGATTTCCGCCTTTTTTCCCCTTCCACTTAAAAAAGATCATAAAACAATTGCCTACGAACGTGTTCATGAATTCATAATCACCTAAATGTATTCTGTTTACATTACTCTTAAACGAGACCATTAATGTGTGTTTACATGAGGGGGGGGGGCACATTTGCTGCATGCTCAGAAGGGTGAGGGTGAGGTGACGGACACCTTTAAAGGTGCAGTGTGTCAAATTTGATGACCTCTAGTGGTGAAGTTGCAAGTTGTGTCCATCACCTCACCCTCAGAACCTACAATATCCTTCACTTATCATTACAAGATGTTTAGTATGTCCACAAATCTTACACACTGCACCTTTAAAAAAAACTGTGAAAATCACACCGGATTGTTTTCATATTCATATGAGCTGTCACACACACACACACACACGCACACACACGCACACACACACACACACAGACCTCTAGCATGACCCAACCTAGTTCTTGCCTCTGTGAAGTCAGCGGGAATCGAGTGCACTCTGTCACAAAAGATAACTTTCTCCCCCCCCCCTCTTGTTTAGTTTCATTGGGAATTTGTTTTTGCTGCATGTTTGCAGGCATAAATCATTCTGACAAATAACCAGTTACACTGGTGCCTGTGTTTACCCGCTCTGCCACAAGATGCTGCTCGCTTTTATCCCGGCCACCGCTCCAACTTTGTCGCACAGCCCCATTACACTGATAGTTATTCATCACAGTCAACAGCTCGCAGCTCGTTCCTCCTCCGGCAGAATTAACAAAGCTAAAGTTTGATCGGCACTAAATCAGGGGAGGCGATCAAAGACAAAAATACAATAACCGGTACGTGTAGCACACAGTCCTCGACCCGAGGAAAACCGGGCTCGTTTAAAGGTGCAGTGGGTAGGATTTGTTTGACATCTCGTGGTGCGGTGGCACGTTGCGTCCGTCACCTCACCCTCACCTTTCTGAACAGGCAGGAGAACCTGTGGTCGACCTCAGTAGTGAGATGTTTATGTCCATTTTGGGCTCCTGTTAAAACATGGAGGCCCCCGTCGAGAGGACCCACTCACCCACACCTTTAAAGGCACAATGTGTAACATCTAGAGGTGAAATTGCATGTTGTATCCATCACCTCACTCACACCGGTGGTGGCCCTCAGTTGTCATTCAAGCTCAAAGGATGTTCAGTGCGTCCACTCTGGCCTATTGTAAAAAAACATGGCCGCCCCCGTAACGGGGGACCCGCTCCTGGTGCAAATATACATTAAAGTGCTCATTTTAGGATCCTGTAACTGAAACTTATTCATCACAGTCAACAGCCTGTTCCCCTCGAGCAGAATTAACAACACAAGTTTGATCGGGCAAAAAAACAACAACAATAACCAGTATGTGTAGTACACAATCCCCTCCCCTGTCCCCCCTGTCCCCCCCACACCCCTGTCCCCCCCGCCCCCGGTACTGGGAGACAAACGGCCTTATTAGCTGATCATTAGCCGCCTCATTACATTTAAATACAGCCGTGGCCGCGGCTCCTCCCGGAGTCTCATTACGCCGCCTCGCAGTTGTCTTGTGTCTGATCTGATGCTAATTAGCGAGCAGCGCGCGCTGCGCCGCAAAGCACACTTGTTCCTGGAGGTGGTGAAATGAGCCCACTGCCGCCCGGCGACAGCGCAACACTGGATTATATGTGTGATTAATCAGGGGGCCCCCCCCTGGGCCGGGGGGGTCCACCCAGGGGGGGGGGGGGGGGGGTGTTGCAGAGGCCAGAGTTGCAGTTGTCTGACAGAGGTGCTGTGCCAGCAGGCCTCATTCAGCGGGGGCAGTGATGGAGTCGGACAGGGGGGGAGAGTGGAGCGGCGGCGCCGGGCCGGAGGGAACCCGGACACAGTCAAGACATTTAGCTTCACTCGTGACTTGTGTCACTTTCTCTCGGCGGAGGTCCCTTCAACGCATCGCCCTCAGATAAGAGGGACGTGCGAACGGGCGAGTCTGTCAGTCGGCGCGCCTTAAAAAAAGATCTGCCACAGAGGCATTTCTCCACAACAACCATTGCCCCCCCCCCCCCCCCCCCCCCCCCCCCCCCCCCCCCCCCCCCCCCCCCCCC
>JAFBJT010106069.1:29256-39618 GCA_016785325.1 Chascanopsetta lugubris | reverse complement strand
CGGGGGGGGGGGGGGAACGCTCATTTTAATTTCATCGACGTTTGAAATCCCACATAATTAAGGGCGCGGCCTCTTGACTGACACCCGCGCCGACCTGTTGCGTACCGGGGACGAGTTGGCGGCACCGCGATGCGACCCACCGCCCCCGAATGCACCGACGAAGATGGCCGACGAGGGGGACGCCGCCCACAATCTGCCACAAAGCCGCTCCGCCGAAAAACCGACGGGCGACGTCACGCGCGCCGCGCGACACCCTGACCGCGCGCTCGTCCATCAGCCCGTCAGATCGAGACCGAGACGTGCCTCACGCACCGGCGGGAGGATCCGCTGAAGTGTGAGTGAGACGGGGGCCTGCTGGGCCCATTATCGTCCAGCACTGACGGATACATCGAGGGGCTCGCTCGCCGGCTGGATGGATGGATGGGTGGATGGGTGGATGGGTGGATGGGTGGATGGATGCAGGGGTTTATTAAAAGCTCTGCCCACAGCGACGGCTGCTGTTATTTATGCATGTTTGTGTCCATTTGGCTCCTACCTCCACATTTCCACACTGAGGGCATCCGTCCGTCCATTTGCGCACATGAAGGCAGCCTCTCCCCCCTGCACTTTGTGCCGCACTGTCATTATTGTAATCTCCGTCCCCAAAAACACACTGCTTTACATGGAGCCCGGCATCTTTTTACATTAGCGCGGCTCTCTCATCCAAGATTTATGACAGGCGGTTCTCCGCCCCCACCCAACCCCCATCCCTCCATCCATCCCTCAATCTAATGGCATAAAAGAGACAATGTTTTAAACATTAAAATGAAAACCATTTACAACTATGATCAAAAAGAGAACACTTGGGCATTAAAGTTTAAAAAGGCAAAGGATGAGCCGAGCACAGACATGTGGACGGACAGATGAGGTGGAAAGGAGACGGTGAAGTGAAGTACAGAGCACTCTTATGCACAGGAAAAAGGGGCAGAGAGTGCTCCTGCGCTGCACTGCAAAACATTGACCTGTAATTAATACGGCTGTTCCTCGGGGCGGGTGGAGGATGGCGGCTTTTTGGGAAACAAACCCCTGAAGGATTCGGACCTGCGCAGGAGCTTTGTAAAGCCTTTTCCCTAACACAGAAAACAAAATATCTTGCGTGTCTCACAGTGGGGGCGGAACAAAGTCTTGATATTTATAGTTATTGATGACGGAGCGGGCGAATGTCATGTTTATGTTTAAAGGTGCAGTGCGTGAGGTTTGGCGACCTCTAGAGGGTGAGGGTGCATCACGGTGTATCCGTCACCTCACCCTCACTCTTCCGTCGTCAAAACTCAAAAGATGTTTAATACGTCCACTTTGGGCCACTGTAAAAACATGGCCGCCCCCAATAGAGAGGACCCACTCCTCATGTAAATATACATCTCGGGCTCATTTCAGGGTAATGGTAAAAATAATACATTTAGCTGATGATAAATTCAGGAAAATGTCAGCATGTAATTGCTTTGTAATATGGGAGGAAGTGACAGAAATCGCACACACTGCACCTTTAAACGCTGTAATGGAAACGGTCTCTGTCGTGGTGCCGTCGCCGCCCTCCCTCTTACCTTGCAGGTTCTGGAGGGGGAGCGTCATGATGCCCCCCGCAGCGGCAGCAGCCACCAGGCTCTGGATGTTGGCAGTGGGCAGGGAGAGGACCAGGCCCTGCTGCCCGCCCAGGTGTCCGCCTGCGTTGAAGGGGATGAGGATGGGCTGGTTCATGCCGGGCCCCGCCCCCGACATCACGCCACCTACTGCGTTGGCCAGCTGCTGCGCCACCAGGAGGGACTGATGGAAACACACACACACACACACACACACATTGATGGAATCAATTCCTTTAAAAGGCATTTCATATGATCAAAATATCCGAATTATTTAACAGTAATAATATGAATTTCTTTCATTCAAAGAGATTCACCATATTCACATCCTATTTTTTTTATCTTTGGTATGAACACGACATGTCTTTAAAACGTATACAGTGTGTTTAAAGGAACACTTTGGAGGATTGAGTGACATCTAGTGGTGGGGATGCATGTTGCCGATGAATGCCCCACATGAGACTATTCACTTCTAAACATATGGGAGGAACCTGAAGAGCCAAGATGGCGGCGCGTGCACATTTATTCTGTACAAATGCTAACAACCCTAAATGCTTCTTGTGTGTGTGTGTGTGTGTGTGTGTGTGTGTGTATATGGGTGCAGAAAAAAACATTTATGACTCAAGTAAAGAATAAGAAAATGACACCCAGCTGTGGAATAACCTGCGATGTCACCAGCAGCTTGAAGATGCGTGTGATCCGTGTGTTGTGTTGAGCGCAGCTGAAGTGAGTCGTGCGCACGGCTGTGTCACACTGACTGAGATCAAATCCAATCTCTTGGTGAGAAGCTCTGAGAACTTTGCTTTTTCCACAGACATGCAGAGCGATTCATGTTTCATCCCGCTGAACATTTCCCACAGAAACACACAGAACTATTTAAAAAAAATAAAAAGTGCCGGTGCTAACACATCACTCCCATCTCTTACATGTACCCATTCATTCATATTAGCTAAAGAGGAATGGGTTCAGTCACACCCATGAAGGAAGAGATAGGTTATCAGAGGTATCGCTCGGAGATACTTTACACAGTGGAAGATCTCTTCAAACGCATTCTCTGAAGGAGGTGGCTTTTGGAAACACACCAACACACACTCCATTGAAGAGTGTGTTTGCGGCACGGCTGAAATCTCCACGAATACACGTGTAGCGACATCTGAAATTTCATTTATTCGCATAAACCTGCCTTTTTTTTTTATTTTTTTTTTTAAACTACGACTGCATCGCAGCATGTCGAAGTGAATTTACTCCGGCGCTGGGAGACGGGAGGAGGCGGCCAAATCAGACAAAATGACTTTTTATTTATCTTTGTATTGTTTGTTTTTTTAAAGGTGGAATTGAGTTGTTGGGAATAAAACAAACCGATAACAATGTAAAAACAGCCTTTTTATACATGTTGCTTAGCAGGTTCTGTTTTGACTTCACAAAGCCTTAAAGGTGCAGTGTGTACGATTTCTGCCCTTTTTGACACTTCTAGAAATATTTCAAAACAATTACAGACTGACAGTTTCATGAATGTATGTAATGCAAATGTTTGACTATTTCTCATTTCCCTTAAATGAGCCCATTCATGTATATTTACATGTGGAGCGGGTCCTCTCTACGGGGGACGCCATGTTTTTACAGTGGCCCAGAGTGGATGTACCAAACATCTTTTGAGTTTTAATGACAACTGAACTCGACCATAGGTTCTCCTGCATGGAGAACATACAACATGCACCTCCAGATGTCACCAAATCGTTCACATTGCACCTTTAATGGGCTCATTTCAGGGCAACAGTGGGAAAAACCCCCCAAAAAAACCCCATTTGGGCGACTATAAATCCGTGAAAATGTCAGTCTGTCATTGTTTTGTAGTATTTTTAGAAGTGACAAAAAAATGACCAAAACCGTGCACACTGCACCTTTAAACTCCCATTGTCAGCTATCTGCTTGCGTTGTGCAGCTCTGCCCAGGATGTGCAGCGGGCTGACTGGTGCGAGGAGAACCAGCGCGCTCCCCGGCCCCGGTGCTCGTACGCAGGTGACAGGCGTGTCAGTGTGATAACCCGGCGTGGTGAACAGCGCCCGCACCCGCTCCGACACGCGCGCCATCGCGGTTTGGGGGCTACGAGGTCACACGGCTTTTTAAAGGCGCCGCGCGCGGAGAGAGGTATCTGCACTGAAAGAGGGCGGAGTGACGTCCTCTGGGGGTTAAAGGTGCAGCGTGGAAGATTTGGGTCATTTTTGTTACTTAAATAAATATTGTAAAACAATTACATTCTGACACGTTCATGAATTTATCATCAACCTAAATGTTTCATCTATTCTTCATTAGCCTTAAAGGTGCAGTGTGTAGGATTTCCGTCAATTTTTGTCACTTCTTTTTGTGGGATTAGGATTACAAAACAATTTTTTACAAATGTACTATCACCTCTCAGTATGACATTACCCTGAAATGACGCACTTTAATGACAAGCGAGGGCCACCACAGGTTCTCCTGCAAGCTCAGGAGGGGAGGGTGAGGTGATGGATACAACATGCAACGTCACCTGTAGACGTCACCAAATCACACACACTGCACCTTTAAATGAGCCCTTTAATCCATATTCACATGAGGACCCGGCATGTTTTTTTTATAGTAGCCCAGAGTGGACATATCAAACATCTTTTGAGTTTTAATAACAACCGAAGTCGGCCAATAGGAACTCCTGCAGAAGAAAGAGGGTAAAGTGATGCATGCAACTTCCTTAGTTGTCACCAAATCTTACACACTGCACCTTTAAAGGCACAAAAGAGACATATGGAGTTGATTGTTGCTGGCAGGAGTAATCACACAGACAGGATTCGTCACTCTCAACGTTTGCTTTGATACGTGACAACAGCGCGGAGCCAATGACGACATCTGAGAGCATCCGAAATGACACGTGGCATTAATTTATAGGAGATGAATTAATAATCCGCCGTGTCTCAGACAGAATCCTCAAAGGACGACAATAACAAAGGCGAGGCGTTTGTTAGCTCGCATGTGACATATGTTTAATCTCGCCTTTTAAACTCAATTTACCCTTGAACGGAGGCAGCGTCCAATCAAAGACACCCTTTGAACATTCCGTCTCCGGGCCAAACAAAATGAGATCGCCGAGCTTTGACAGACGGCGAAGGCTCGTCTCGCGCAGAAAGGGAATAGCATTAAAAGACGATTCCACAATTATCAGATGTAGCCGCTGATTTATTTATCATTACAGGCAGCTTCGGAGGAGCTCGCAGGCTGATGCCAGGAGAGATTTGTTGTTTTTTTCTCTTTAGGCTGTTTGTTGTGCCAGTTTGAGAGAGATTATAATCTCGGCACGTATCAAAATCAGAGATTAGAATACATTTAGTGTCGACATAATTAAAGGAGCGGTGTGTGAGATTTCGTTCATATTTGTCACTTCTATTGGTAGGAAAAAAAAAATTCCAAAACGATGACAAACCAACGTTTTCATGATGACTTCAATGTATTGTTGTTCCCATTTCCCTCAAATGAACCCTATAATGTGTATTTACAGAAGGAGGTGGTCCTCTCCACGGGGGCCGCCATGTTTTTACAGTAGCCTAAAGTGGGTGTACCGACCATCTTTTGGGTTCTCCTGCATGCTCCCTCAGTTGTCATTAAAACTCAAAAGATGTTTAGTCTGTCCACTCTGGGCTACTGTAAAAACATGGCAGCCCCTGTAGCGAGGATCACCTCCTTAAGTAAATATACACTAATGGGCTCGTTTAAGGGTAATGGGCGGGGGGGATACATTTAGGTGATTATAATACATTATATAAAAATATCAGTAGGTCATCGTTGTAAATATTTTCAGAAGCGACAAAAACGACCAACATCTTACACACTGCACCTTTAACTCAATCACAGCTCACTCAGAGAATCGCCAGCATCTGGCTGTACAAGCAGCCCCCCCCCCCGCGCCCCCCCCTCCTCCTCCTCGCCTGATGCCCTCACTCCTCCTCTCCATAGGTGCTGCTGCAAAGCTGCTGCGCCGCCGCTTTGGCAGCCCTGACAGCTGAGTGTTGAGAAGTGGTCTCCTAGGGGGCCACCACCACCACCACCACCACCATCACGCACAGAGAGCTGTGTGTGTGTGTGTGTGTGTGTGTGTGTGTGTGTGTGTGTGTGTGTGTGTGTGTGTGTGTTGGGCTCGGCCCCCGTTCAGGACCGGATGGGGTAACCTAGCCTCTCTGCCCATCAGGGGAGAATGGGATATTCTATCTGCTTGGCAGCTCTGGCACTGAGAAATTGCCCATAATCACCCCGATAGCAGACTTTTGTCATCCTAACTGCAAGTGGGAAGCAGAAGGAAGGTGGATTCATGTTGGGTAAACTACCGTTGGATAATGGTTGTTGGAACAATATCCGGCTCCGGAGCGAGAATCTATCAAAACATATTGATCCTGGAACAAGAGAATTGGGTATGGCATGCGGAGCGCCTTTGTTTCTGAAAAGTGTTCGCTTCACACAGACTGTACTGACAGCATTAATATATTAGACGCTGACTGCTGAGAGCCGCCTGCTGAGGCGCAGCCCTCAGCCCTGCGCTCGCTCTCTTTCGCTGTGCTTATCCCTTTTCGCCGTGAGCGGCGAGGCTGCTCTTACGTCATCGGAGCGGCGCTTTTAATTAAAAAAAAGGGAGATTTCGCCCCGTTTTTGTCACCTCTGGAAATATTACGAAACGATGACATGGTGACATTTTCACACATTTTTATAATCACCTGCATGTATTGTTTTTCTCCCATTGCCCTTAAATGAGCCCTTTAATGTGGATTTACATGAGGAGCGGGGTCCTCTCTACGGGGGCCGCCATGTTTTTTTTTTACAGTAGCCCAGAGTGGACGTACTAAGTATCTTTTGAGTTTTAATGGCAACGGAGGTCGACCACAGGTTCTCCTGCATGTTCAGGAGGGTGAGGGTGAGATGATGGATACAACGTGCAACATCACCTCTGGATGTCCTCAAATGTTACACACTGCACCTTTAAGCTCATCCTTTATCTCCACTCGCAGCAGATAGAGAGGAGCTCTCATCTTTCCTCTTTGGTTTACCCTGATGAGGATTGACTGTCACTGAGTAATGCCGTGTGCACTGAGAATGGCCTTATTAAAGAGGATGGAGGAAACCTGACACTGTGTGTGTGTGTGTGTGTGTGTGTGAGCGCGCAGAGAGCCGACACTGAGCAGCTCTAATGAGATAGATGTTCATTAAACACCGACGAGCCACCAGGGCCAATAAATCCAATCAGATAGGACAATGCCTGATTGAGCCATTAACAGAGCTGCAGGCTCTCTCTCTCTCTCTCTCTCTCTCACTCTCACTGCCTCCCTGCTTGTTATGACAAGGAGCCGCATCGTCGTCTCATTAGTGCCACGACTCAATTACATGTGAAGATGATGTGTGATGATGAATGACATTATAATTTAACATTTTGGCTAAAGAGGACTGAACTATTCAGCAGGAGAAATAATCTGATTAGTGCCATTCAAGCGAACCCTTGACTCTTGTTACTGTGCGCGACTTGGTTTCCTTTTTTTTTTTCTCTCCCTGTGAAACAGACTAGGTGGAAAAAAGAGCAGTGTTTGCTGGTGCAGACGTTAATGACGACTGTCAGAGGTGAGATCCCCGTTGGAGGAGGTGGAGACTTGAGGGCAGAGCTTCAAGTTCTGTGATGCTGCAACAGATTCACCTCAAGTGGATCAGAGACAGAAGCGATGATGTTTACTTTAGAGGGAACGAACCAGGAGCAGGACTCAGAACAAGGTTTTCCACAGGAACATCATTCTGGGTCATTTGGTTAGAATTATAATAATTACAATTATTACCACTAGTGATGTCTTTGCTTTTTTAAACAGGCTATTTCTTTGGTTTGAGGTTCAAATGTATATGTCTTTGGTTTGTATGCATTAATAAGGATTTGCAATATTTGAATCTAACATGCCTTGATTACATATCTAAAGGTCCAGGATGTAAAATTTGAGGACAATTATCGCCATCTCTAATAAAATAATTATACTTATTTTACGTAATATATACAATTATGTAACGTTGAGAGCAGGTCAACAGAGGCAGCCATGTTTTTACAGTGGCCTAGAAAGGACAACCTAAACACCTTTTGACTTTATTTAATGATACATGAAGGCTTTCGTTGGTTCTTATACATGATTGGAAGTGAAGAGTAATCAGCTGAAATGTGCAGCTTCACCACTAGATGTCTCTAAATCATACTACACTCTGTATTTAACTTTGCATAGAAATACCTGCACAGGATTACAAATGTTTCTGCTTGTGAATAGACTTTTTTAAGCGTGTGGCAGTTTTTAAAATGTAATTCGAGTGCATACGACTGATGGCACATCATCTAATTAGTCTCGTTATTGCCGAGTCACCGTTTCACCTGTATGTAATGAACCTGCATACAAGCATCACAATTCTTACAAACTCAAGACCGTCCATCTTTGTCAAACCACAGCGACAGATTACACATGGGATTATCATCTCACTGACCTGCGGACCCATGGGGTATCCTGGGTGGGACGGGCCCAGCTGGCTCTGCTCTGAGGGACTGCTGCTGACGTCGGACTGGACCGAGCCGTCGCGAGCTCCTGAGGGAGGACGGGCAAAGAGTGCAGATCAACACAGGCGGCTTCAGCAAATAAACACACGACCTGATATTGCAATAAAGTGCAGTTGGCGGCGGAGAGTGGGTTGGGGGGGGGCAGGTGGGGAAAGGAGGGGAATTTATATTTAAGTGTTTTATCGATAACGTCTGCGCGATGGAACAAATGAGCGGAGCGGCGGCGGCGGCGGAGGAGGAGGAGGAGGAGAAGAGGCTCGTTGAGGGGAAATGATGCATGCTGATGATCCACGTCCCCCGACGGCTGAGATTACTGCGCCGCCACAAACGCTGGGGCCGCATTATTCAGCCATTTACATCACTGAGTATCAAACCACGGTGACCCCCCCCTCTCCCCCCTCCTCCCCCCGCCTCCTCCTCCTCCACTCTGAGCCTGCAGCTACGAGGCACAATTAGACCTGTTTGCTCTGAGGCCAGCGTGGAGCCCACCGACGGCTGCAGGGGGGAATTAAAGGACACCGACGCTCGGGTATCAGCGCACGATCGCGCCGAGCGTGAGCGGCCCCTGGAGGGTCGGAGGTGCCGGTCCTGACCCCGGACCCTTTGGCCGGGGGACCGAGTCTTGCAGGAGATCGAAATGACGATCGAATGCGTTTCACCAAAATAAAGCCGACCGGAGTCCGTCACGGCTCCCACGGGGTTTTCTGCAAAGTGCTGATGAGGCTTGTTGCGAGAGGGGGAAAGAGGCGGAGCACAGGTGGCAGGTCAGGTGCACGGGGCAGGTCGGCCCGGGTGTCACTCAAGAGGCCACGCCCCTAATTATGCACAATTTCAAATCTCGATAGAGTGAAAGGAAACGAGTGACTGAAGGAGACTAAAGCTGTAGTCGACCTTTTTAACATGGGAGTCTATGGGGGATTGACTGGCTTTCGGAGTCAGCCTCAAGTGGCCACTCTGTGAACTGCAAGTCCACTTTCTGTAGTGGACTCATCTGTCAGCCTTGGTCATTGCACAACTGAAAACATGATGTCATACGCCTCTATGAACCAATCAGAGCGAGAAGATCGATTTCATTGTCGGTGAAATCTTTGCTTACTTAGACTGTTCAGTCGTTTTGAAACAATGTTTTTAAAGGCTCTTGAAGTCATATTATTGTTTTAGCCTGAGTGTAGTTTTCCTCTAATGTCTTATTGTTGTAAATGACAGATTCAGAGATCTTGGGGATACATGAGTCAATAGTTCTAGAGCCGCACTTAAAGCTGTTTCTGATTGGAATTCAGGATTTCAGTCACTCTGTCATGTCACAGGCAACACTGTTAAATCAGCTTAATTAAAAAACATCAACATGATTATTTTGCATAAAGGTCACGTGCCACCTGCAATGTAATAGTCCGGTTATTGCGTGTAATATAAACCTCGGACAAAAGCAAAAAAAAAAAACAACCCACACATTTTCAAAGAAGCGTCTCGGCTTTTTACCTTAAAGTGGAGGAAGCAAAGGCAGCCGCGTGGAAATGTCTTTACGAGCTCCATTCGTACTATTGTCATTACTTGTCCTGAATAAGATCAATGTTATCAAGTGAAATTCCACAGTTTCTTATATAAAAGGGGAGAGAGAAAAAAATCTGATGCATTGTGGTTTTATTCATGGATGAATAGTTGTTGTTTTTTTTTCCCTCCCTCCTCCTCGTTAAACACACAGGCCAGGCACCGGTTCTCCGGTCCTTTCATACGAAGCGCGCTATCGAGTACGTGGCCTCGCCGCCAGGATCTCATTGCCTGTCAAGTATATTTATGCAGTGCATTTTTAAAAAACTCGCCTCCGCCAAGTAAAATCATTTCATCTTTACATAAAATCCAAGTAATTGGTGAATGGCATGACCTAACAAATGAACCTCGAGCATTTGATGCCTGATGCGAGAGCCCAAGGGGGAAGCCTGCTTTTTCGCCGAGCTGGTCTCTACCTCTGGCTGCTCGGCCCCGGCCTCCCCACGAAGGTTCCACATCCTCCCGCTTATCAGCCGCTCAACGCCGTGAATATTTTTGACAAGCCAGTCTCTTTTCACCAATTATTTCACCCATTATGGATCACGCTGTGCGCACGCCCCCCCCCCCCCCCCCCCCCCCCCCCCCCCCCCCCCCCCGCCGGGGGGG
>JAFBJT010106069.1:0-17577 GCA_016785325.1 Chascanopsetta lugubris | reverse complement strand
CCACCACCACCACCTCTCCCTCCTCCTCTACCTCCTCCACCTCCTCCTCCTCCTCCGTGTGCCGTGCAGGAGCAGCGAGCCGACGGGGGGGTGATGATCATCCCCCGGTTCAAACACCCCACCGACGCCGTGGCCGGACCGTCCTGCCCCGGCTGAGAGCGTCCGTAGCCCCGGATCCTCGCGCGGTCATTGGCCGCTGGCTCGGTGCTGCAGCTTCAGCACCATGATTCCTGGGACAGCTCCCAGACGCCGCACGTCACCGGCGCGTGCACGGTGATGCAAGCAGCCCGCTCATGACTGAAACTGTGCACCGACACGCAAGTGTTTGTGACTGTTACAAGTCACAGTCAGATCAGAGTGAAAGGTCTGGTGGGAACCGTTTCTCGAATTGACCCCAGGCCGAAATCGAATGTGAGAGAATGACACGACTGTGATTCTGGATTCATAATGTTGTTTTCATTACCCTAGAATGTTCAGGAAGCAGGTCCTCTCCGTGGGGGCGGCCATATTTGCACCACCGTGTTTTCCAGTGGCTCCAGAGTGGAAAAACTAAACACTCGATTGGCTACGATAATAGCTCAAGACTGCCCTCTATATTTGGAAGTGAAGGGAGAGGTGAGGGGAGGTGATATTCAACTTCACCACTAGGTGTCCCTACATCCTATATACTAACTAGATTGAGGTGAAATACAGATTTGTATGGGTTTGTTTTCATCCCAGTGCAAATTGTTTTTTTGTTGTTGTTGTTGTTGTCATAGGAGACATTTGCAAGTACACCAGGAGCTGGTCCTCTCTATGGAGGCGGCCATATTGCTCCACTATGTATTTATAGTGGGCCGGATTAGACAAATTTAGCTCCTAATTAGCAACAGTGAGAGCTAATATAGGCTGCCAGAAAGGAGGAGAGAAATGAGCTAAAGTGACACGCAACTTTACCATTAGATGTCCTCTGCCACTATATGAGCCTTTAATGTTTACATTAGGAGCAGGTCCTCTCAGCGGTGGCAGCCATGCTGCACCTTACGGACCCATACAGGGACGGTGAGGGGTATTTAGCTGCAACATGCCACCCCATCTCTAGATGTCACGAGATCTTACACATTGGACCTTTAAAGGTGCTTCAAAGATGGTGGAATCTTTAAATGATCCACTAACACATCACAAAACAAATACACTAAAGTGTTCAAAGCCATTGAGGACAGAGGTATAGCTGCATTCTTCACCTGCAGTAAAAGTTGCAGTACTTCTACTAACACGTATTTATCACCTTTGATTGATCTGCTATCGGTTTCCAACCATCGATTCAGTCTCTAAATGTCAGAGTATGTGAAAAATGCCCACTGCAGTTTCCCCAAGAGCTCAAGTTAGAATATTCAGAGCAATATAAAACAAACACAATGGAAGTCAGCAAATATGATAAATATATTAACAAAGGGAATATTGAACTGACAGAATCTTTTCTTGGATTTACTAATATTTGAATTTGTTCTCATTGTCTTCAATTAACAGCTTCAGCATTGAAGTGTGCAGCTAATGTGAAATAACTTCTAGAATGTGAACATTTGACTGAATTATGAAATGTACTATACTGTCAATGAGATGTGACGGCTTTCCATTCAGGCATGTGTTTGTGGTGTTTTGGCAAGCTTGTTTTCCACAAGTGGATATAAATCTCCAACAAAACATTATATTATGCCATAGGTTTAATATAAGAATATTTAGGAAAAAGCATTTGGTGAATATAGCTTTGACAAACGTAAGTGCAGTGTTGTAAAAACAAACGCACTCTAAAAAATGTCATGGGGTATCAAGCAACACATGAAACACTTGAATAATGAACAAGTATTTCAACATGTTACATAAGCAAGGTCACTGAATAAATGCACCCGCTTGATTTTCACCTTTTCCATTCAGGGCTTTGGAAACACTCTCACAACGAGATAAAAGCAGGCATGGGCAATTTGCTAAAGCCGGGCAGAGAAGAACAGAGATGAAGGGAGCAGGGAAGCACTTTGCCCTCTTCGTGTGGCCTGCTAGAATAATTGTAATAAACAGACATGTTGCTGGAGTTTCTCTGCGAGCAGAAACATGACATCAGATTTGTTATTAGCTCGTGGTCAGGTTGCGTGGTGGCCGTAACCGACCGCCAGCAGTGAGCTGACAGATTAAACGTGTAGCTCGGGCTCCTGCTTGGTTTCAGGTCTGGCAACATTGCAAGTGATTGCATACAGCGTCCCAGGTGTAAAGTCGTGTCTGATTAAATAGCGATTGGAAAAAAATATAGCTGCAATTTGCAGGTTCATGGCATTTTGCGCCTGACGGGGGTAAAGCAGCTCGAAGTTGAGGCCACGGGCAGCAATGAGCGCAGTCATTTCGGCTTGTTAAATTCTCTATAAAGAAGTGGTGAGACAGACACAGAAGTACTGCAGTAACAAATGATACCGTGCTGAGAGAGGAGCTGTTTGGATGAGGCTCTCAGGAAAGCTGGATTAACACAGGCCAAGTAATCAGCCCCTACAGGCAGGCACATTTTAAACAGGCAGCCGTGAACACCACAGAAGAAGACAAATCAGAATAAACCCAGCGCAGAGTAAATAAGGTCTGTGCTGTCAGGATTTGAAAACTGAAAATCAAACCGAGAGGACTCATCATTCAGGCCACATAAAAACATTACACACAAACAGGAGTCATAAAAAAACAAAAAAACATTTGATTATTTCAGTTCACATATCAGTTCTCCATATCAGTAAACATTATTCTCAAAATATATGTGCCTTCCATACATCTCAGTAGGACATATTTATTGACCTGTGGTTCACATTTAATGGGCTTAAATGGGGCTGTACCTTGAATTCGCAAATACACGCTATATTATTTTTAAACCTCGACGCTTAAAATTTGCATGATATTCTATCATCTGTAGTTGTATGTGAACGTGTGGGCATATTACATATTCTCCCGCAGTATCTGTATTGACTAAGTCAGGGAGGCCAAATGTAATTCCATGATTACTGTTTTTTTTATGTTCTATTTAATGATGCATGTAATTTCAATGGCTCATTCTGCAGCAATTACAAGCACATTTTACACATTCAGGTGACTACACTGCCATAAATACACACATTTACATATATTTCATGACATACCTGAGAATACGTGCTGAATATATTCAACTACAACTTTTTACTCGTAGGAAACATCAATTTATCTCGTGTTGACATTATAAGTATGTCGGTCTCCCTACATCACCCTAGCAACTGCCTCTTCCACGTGCCCTCTTGTTTTTGTACGTCACTTCCTGCGCGGCAGATAACGAACATGTCTAACTGCTGGAAGTTGAGGAGCAGCTACAGCTAGCCACGACTGTTGACTTCACTTCACTTTTACGTCCTTTTACCACCGGTTTGCGACCTTATCGACTCTCCTCGTCAAGTCTTCACCGAGTGGTTGTTTGGATTCTTCTGGCATCGCAGTGACGGGTTGCATATTTGGTTTGCTGAGTTTTTAAACCTGCAAACGTCTAAGCTAGCCCCGTTAGCCGCTAGCTTAACGGCTAGCTAAACAGAGACCCTCCAGCATTTTAGCACGCATGAGTCCACATGGATCGCTTATTTGCAGGCAACCAGGCACCCTCAACTGACTGCTAGTCGCTTTTAGTGATTGACAGTCAACTTTAGCTCAACATGTCTCATCAGCTGACCGCCGAGCAGCAACGTAAGATTGAGGAGAACAGGCGAAAGGCTTTAGAGAGACGAGCCCAAAGACTGGGACAGGCTGCCGGCGGCATTAACCAGACCTCTACGGGGCCCAGCTCTTCTCCAGGACAGAGACAGGCCGCTGCACCGAACACTGCACCGAACCCTGCGGCTGTCAACCATCACAGAGGCTCACCCTGCACCTCGGCACCTGCAACTAAACTTTATGTCCCCCCGAAACAGCAAACACAGGGCTGGAACAACAACAACAAGCAAGGCTCACCTCATCAGCAGTCATTCACTAGCATCAACCAACTGTGTAACTCTGCTCCTCCAAGACAGGTGAGATTTTTCTGTGAAGGTCCAGCCTGTAGGATT
Organism: Chascanopsetta lugubris; assembly: GCA_016785325.1. Lineage (NCBI taxonomy): Eukaryota > Metazoa > Chordata > Actinopteri > Pleuronectiformes > Bothidae > Chascanopsetta > Chascanopsetta lugubris. The sequence goes on along the minus strand of JAFBJT010106069.1, from coordinate 13,504 downwards.
TATGGGGTTCTAGCGACAGTCTGATCCTTTAAAGGACCAGTGTGCAAGATAAAGGCGTAACCACTCCAATATCTATTCACAGAAATGGATCCTGAAATCTACCACACTTGTGTTTAATTGTGTATTTTATCATCAATTGTGTGAATAGTTATAAACATTTCCTAAGGGAGCCCTTGAGTCATATCAGTACACAGCTTTCTTAACAGTCTGTCATTCATCATCTTATTTCACAGAATGGAAAAACGAAACACCTCTTGGGTTTCAATGAAATCCGAAGGCTGCCCTCTCGCTCATTCAACTCACAGCGTTTCTCCTCATGCCTTTTCCATTTCCATTTCCCATAGATCCAAATGATTGACCCTCTCCCCCATTCAAGAAGTCGACATGCAAACAGCCCCTCCTTGTTCAACGAAGGAGGCGTCGGTGAAAAACCAGCTCGGCTCAATCCTAACTCCTCCCCCAGCAGCTCAGGCGGAGGTCCAGCAGGCTCTTTCTATAAGCAAGTGGCCAATAAACCGGTCCAGGGTTCTGCCACACAGCCTCGCTCACACCCCACAACCTCCAACCCAGTACCTGCCAAGAAGCCGGCCATCTCTGCGAGAGGAAGATGTGTTCCTCACACCGAGGATGGTCGCTTCAGAGTGGAAGTCGGCTACCATGCTGAGCTCATTGCCATCTTCAAATCCATCCCCTCCAAGAACTATGGTATGTATGTGCCAATGTAACTGAGTTATTTTGTGCTTTGTATTCTTAGTGATGGACTGGGCATTTTGCAGCCACAGACGCAAGTAGACCCTCATCCATGGAGAAAACAAAGAACAAAAAGAGGAGATCAATCAGACCAAAAACGAAGAAAATACATGAACAAATACTGCCCTGGTTTATATTCCATTATTGTTTTACATTTTAAAAGTTAAGAGAATCATATATTCCTCCAATTAATTAAAATATATTTCATAGATTCAATGTGTGAGGTTTTATTGTATTATTAAAAATATTTTCACATACACAATGTCAATAAAGTTATGGCATGAGAGCATGATATGCTTTTATGTTTTAAAAGCATTTCCCCAAATGTAGAATTCAAAGTCACCAAAGTGAAGTGGCACACGATTCCCAATGATTAGGGCAGCATTAAGAATTCTAAATTGTGCTTTTACTCAAGCACAATATACAAGACAGATAAGACAAATTAAACTATTTGGATGAATTTCACAGCCCCGGCTCAGAGCAAATAGATACGTAGTGACACAGGGCACTTGTGCACAGAGTCAGAAGAACTTGCAGGGTCGTGTAATTACTGAACTTGAAATCATAAAGCAAAGAAAATCACTCTCTGTCCCTTGTTGAACATTTCAAGTTTACTAATGTTCCATACTAAGCAGAACCACGTCTCTAATTAGGAGTACCATTTCCTAAAGTATCATTTTCTGCACATTAAGTCGCTGAAACTGTCTCCTGAGATGATACTGTTGATTCACTCTCCTGCTCGATTTCAGACCCTGCTACGAAGACGTGGAACTTCAGCCTTGATGACTATCAGTTGCTAAGTATGTACAGTACATCAGGAGAAAGGAATACATTTAAAAGTGCTTTGATTTGCTGCTGCTGCTGCTGCTGCATCTCATCCCTGCCTTTACACCGTGTTGCAGTGGAGGATGCATCCTCTCTTGCCTCTGTGTGCTTGAGGCCCCTGGATGGGATGGAAGCAGTCTCCTCTTGCCGCCCTCGTGACAATGCAACACTGGGGCTGCTGCTGAAGCTGTGCAACGGTTGGCAGAAGCCCGGAGCCACTCTGCAGGGCCAGTGCTTCCTGGTGGCGCCATCAAAATTTGAGGTTGACATCGGTTTTCACGCTGATGTCGTCGCAGCATTTAAGCAAATGCCATCAAAGAGCTATGGTAACAGTGACGTCCTGGGATTGTCTTTTGTATTTTACACTTTATGGTCATCGATACTGATGTTTTTTCTTTAATGCTTCAGACATGAAAACAAGAAAGTGGAGCTTCTCACTTCAGGATTACAAGAAGCTCAGTAAGTAACATTTGCTTTATTGTGGAGGCTTAGAATCTCCGTGTTTGCCTGTGATACATTTGCCATCTTGTCTGACTGCGCTGTGTTCCATACCCAGTGGATCTACTCGGTGGGATAGCAGCAGTGGAGGTGGAGCCTCTGCCCAGGGCATTAATCCATGCCTTCTCTGCCAGCTTTGACGGGCCTGAAGCCAGGTCTTTAGTCGTTCCTAAGGCAGACCTCTCCAGCATCGACCTCTCGCTCACAAACAGCCTCATGCCCTTCCAGAGAGAGGGGGTCAAGTAGGTGTCTTTGAACAGCCATTAAAGCTTAAACTGCACAGCAGACAGATATTTCTTCCACGATTTGCTGAGCTTTGTGTAATTAAAGCGATGTTTATGATAACGAGTCAATGTTTTTGTGGCGTTGCTCTTTGATATAAGGTACTAAAGGTTTGATTCAGCGGTGTATCGTCAGGGCTGATGATAGTTATTTGTGACCTGTCTATGTTTAAAGCACAAATCAAGGCATCAAACCAAGGCTTCTGTATTGATTGCCAATTACTCATGTGGCGTCTTGCCAATCAGATTGTGTTGTGTGCGGGACACTGAGTAAAATAGAGTGGTGATTGAAAACAACAGGGCGAGTGTCACAGTTGCTACAGAGCCAGAGATTTCCAGTGTTAAATTCTTTATCTGTGATTGGCAAAGGAGTAGTGTGTCGGATTAAGCGATATCTGGTGGTGAAGTTAAAGTTACTTGTTACACCTTATGTTAAATCTTACTGTCAGATGTAGCCCAATATCTCTTACCTCAGCCCTCCCTCACCAACATATCAGAGAACCTATGGTTGCCTTCAGTCATCGCTAAAACTCAAATCGTATAGACTCATAGTGTTACTACAAGTTGACCACCTCTTCCATATGTGCAAGTAGATTTGCGAAGTTATTTTGCCTAAGCCTTACACACTGGACCTCTAATAAAACGCCAACACAGATGATACTGAACTAATCTGAATGCTGAATATGGGGCTTGATAACTGACGTGGCCATTTATGCCCCCGACCCGTGGTTGGATCCCCCTGACCTCCTGTCGTTGCTGTAATTATCGGTGTCTTCTCATGTGTAGTTTTGCGGTGTCCAGAGAAGGCCGCCTCCTCCTGGCTGACGACATGGGCCTGGGAAAGACTGTGCAGGCCATTTGCATCGCCGCCTACTACAGGAACGAGTGGCCCCTGCTGGTGGTGGCTCCCTCCTCTGTGCGATTCACCTGGGCTGAGGTAATGGAGCTGCTCCAGTGTCTTACCTCCTAAGAAAAGGAGCTCATTACTCTCGGGGCATTAAGAGTTTATCACCGTGTTTCCATTTAATGGTGTCGTTATGGAGGTGCATTAAGTCAGCAGGCAGCGTCTTAAGGATTACACCCTCTGACAGGAGCTCAACACATTACAACACTGGTTTCCTCTCCAAGCTCTCTGCTTTTGAGGAGTGTTAATACGGGTCCCTGAGGACTTCTCGCGCTCCGTTTGGTGATCCATCCTCAGTGTGGAAGACGGTAGTATTGGATTTCATGCGTCCATTTACCCGTCTCATGAGTGCAGGTGTGTAGCCAGAATCTTGAAGCATTGATTTGTCATGGAGAGGCTAACACAGCTCACCTCCTTGCTACAGGTTTTGATTCCATCACTCCAAACCACTTTACAGTATAGCTTTGTCAACGTGTTTATATATATATATATATATTTCCACTTCCTGTTTGTTGGTTTTTAGGTGTCGACTCTCTGTAACATTTCCATTTACCTTGGTGAAGGGATGTGGTTTGAGTTGCGGAGGGATTCCTGAAATTTTTCGTCCAGGAGTTGGTTCCTGCTCAAGGACGTTTTTCAGTATTTGAAGCAGAGGGAACAAAATCTGAAGACAAAATATTTTGGGCTCTGATATCTGACTGAAAAAAATTGGCACTGCCTAAATTCTTGAATTCATGTTTGCTGCCTTGGAAAAACATGTACTCTACTGGGTGCAATTATTTATTTTCTGTATAAATCACTAGATTGACTGTGGATGATAGACTGATTGACAGATTCACATTTTTGACCACATATGCCACTTAAGTGCCTTCACACCTGATCTTTGAGGGTTTAGTGTGTTTTTTCTCCCATGTTTTCATTCTTCTGTTTCAACTCTCGCTTCTCACTTCTCAATTCTTCTCAGGTGCTGTTTTTGAGTTTTGTTTTTTTCACCCTGAATGTGTCTCATGTGCTTCGGCTTCTATTTTCTGCCTCAGCCTCGACAGTATTAACAAGCTGCACTAACGGAGTGTTTTCAGAAGAGCTTTACTTGGCCTTCTGTCTCTTGACAAGCCGAGACAGTCTGTTCTCTAAATAGATATCTTGGATCAAATACAGTCCCCCAATCAGGAGCTGGAATCACAGAGCAGAGTTTAGTCATTGGATGTCGTCCTATTAAGGGACACTTACTCTGACTGTCTGGCTCTTATCTGCTCAGTTAGAATCAAGCATTTGGCCAAATCTATCGCAAAGCATAGGGAGCTATGTGACAGGTTGACAGGGTGAACCGAGTTGTCAGAAACATAAATGCCCCAGAAGATGCGTTTCCACAGCCCCTGATAGATTGTTTAGAAATGCAAATCGTGTCGACTGTAGTCAGAGTGGTATTTGAAGGATCTGTGACAAAGCTGCTGTCACTCATGAAATGACTTTCCGTGGTGCCGGCGACAAGTTTCAGAGACTTGGCATCAGCACTGCCTGAAAGTCAATAGTGTTTGTAGTCCAAAGAGTTAGAGTTACTCGAGTCTTATCTGCGTGAGTGTGTTTGTGTTTGCAGGCCTTCAGACGATGGCTCCCCTCCCTCAGTCCTGACAGCATCAACGTGGTGGTGAAAGCCAGAGACGGCCTGAGGTCCGGTTTGGTCAACATCATCAGCTATGACCTGCTGAGCAGGATGGACAAGCAGCAGCCAGGAGACCCCTTCGGTGTTCTCATCATGGTCAGCTCTGCATTATTTAAACACGGCTGCTGAATCCTTTTTCACCTCTGTCGGCTGGCAGACTGTTTGATTGATCGATTGAAGGGATGCGTCTTTGTTTGATTTCCCCCTTCCCCCACCCTTTTATTTCATTCATCATCAAGTAATCACTCAAAAAGGAAAGAAAGCAGCATTCTATTTCCAGAATGTGTGAATGAACAAAACTGTCTTTTTGTACAAACACCAGAAATGAGTGTAATTATTGTACAGCCCATATTAGCCTCTGCTACATTGCCACTGTTTCTGCTTCTGCTATTTTTCAATCATAGTAAAAAGCTTAACCATTTTCTAGAACTAATGCCCTTAAAACGGTGTGTTTGCCATTTTGCACAGGATGAATCCCATTTCCTGAAAAACATAAAGACGGCGCGGTGTAAAGCAGCTCTCCCTCTGCTGAAGGTGATTTTCTCCCTCTTTGTTATTCATCAGAATATATTTCATAACAGTTTGACTTGCTGCTGGTTTTAAATGACTCTCATCAGGAGAATGTGTAAAAAAGATCCACAGCTGCAGATCAGAGAATACCTGGGAACACATTCACTTGGGTGTTTGAAGATTTACTTTATACCACAGATCAAATTACTGGGTGTTCCACTTACTGCAAGGAAGATGATCCTGATGATTCACTAATACCTTCAGCCATTTTCCACCATTTTTATAGAACTGTCTGTCAGATAGACCTTGTACCAGCTGTGCAGCAATTGATTCGATTTTTCGCCGCAAACCAGATCCACTAGATAATTATCTTTCTCATTTCAATACTTTTAGAATGGTTACACATTATATGGTCAACATTCGTCACAGACATGATGTGTGTTCTGGTTTAATGATAAGGTTATCAATGTCACCTCACAGCAAGAATGCTCCTAATTTGACTTCTAGTCCCACATGATAGAATTCATCAAGTGTATGAGGAGAAACAGGTTCACGTACAAGCAGGATACGTGTTTTCACAGGGAAGAACTGCCTGCATATCACTTGTGGGTATTTCCAACCTCTTTAGCTCAAACATCTGTGTGGATGGGAAGGTCAGTAACATAAGCATGCAGCAAACGGCACGACACACAGCTTCACGATTCGGCAACACTGGTAAACACTAAGGGTGCTTTTCTATGGGGAAGGAAGGAGTCATTAGTTTGTGCATCATGAAACTGATGGGACAAGTTAGAATATAGCAAGTCTCAGCAGCGTGATAAATGGTAAATACTGCAGACTGGGATTTGATCCATTGTAAACTCAAAGGTGTGTGTCGCCTCTCCCACAAAGTCAAACGTTTCTTGGCTCAGTCCACCGCCTGCACCACCCCCAGAGACTTTCAAAGGATTAGTGGCATCGATAATAGGTGGATGAATGTTGGCAGAGATTCTCTCTGATTCTAATTGAAACTATCTAAACGGTGTTTCTCCAAACCCCCTGAAATATGAATACTTAATGAGTATGAATAATGAATGCTCCAAATATGTCTCAATACTTTTTTTTTCATATCCAGCAATTTGCATTTGTCCTCAGGCGGCAAAGAGAGTGATTCTCCTCTCGGGGACCCCGGCCATGTCCAGACCTGCCGAGCTCTACACCCAGATCCTGGCTGTCAGACCCACACTCTTCCCTCGCTTCCATGATTTCGGGATGCGTTACTGCGATGCCAAACAGGTAGCTTACTCCTGACACGTCCTTGTTCCTTGTAGTGTGATGGTTTGGGAGCTGCAAGTGAGTGTGATTCCAGGATGGCTGGGACGATTAAAGATGAGGGATTAGCAAGTGTTTGTTTACGTTTTCACTGTGTAGACAGCAGATGGAAAGGGAAACGTCCACTGTGCGCAGTAGGTGGGGGAAATTTTGACAGCTCTGCTGACAAGTACGGAGCAGTCTGATCATGAAGGTAAATTGGTGTGCTACAAAAGCCCGTCTGCAACTGTAAACACGTTTTTATGTTTAAAAAGATGAGCAGAGCCAATTTCTCTGCTTTGTCGTTGCTGTCTGCCCTTTTAATTAATTCTTACTGAGCTCAAACCAGAATACGCTCAAGGCGTTTTACATCCTAGATTTGGATTTGAAGGCTGTGGATATTTTTGCACTATTTTTGAGAGTCATATCAAGCTTTGTTGTTATGTTTTCCTGTTCTTTAGTGGGTTGTATAGGTCCTCTGTGTATCTCGTCCACATAACTCAACAGAGGGGATACCTTATGACAGGAGCCAGCTTTTCAGGGGCAGCAGAGACATTTTGTCTTCATTTTTCATTCTACCTCCTCTCCAAGGTGACCTCACTGTGGTGGCATAGACTGTATATAAAGACGGACGGAGTGACTGTGACGTCACCGACGGGGTTCTGTAGAGTGCTCGAGAGGATCGTGTGGGCGATTTCACTTGTCGCCATCCTGCCGATGCATAAACCCTCCTAGTTTCCTTGTTTATCCAGTAATGGGCGGAGCACAGGTAGAGCTGGGGTGAGCGCTGCGGCGTGCCCACTGTGCTTTCAAGGTGTCCACAAAACATGCCGGGTCGGCCCAGGTGTCTGTGCCACTGTTCATGTCTACTGCATCTTCTTCCTTCCCATCCACTCCAGACAACATGGGGCTGGGACTACTCCGGCTCCTCCAATCTCCTGGAGCTGAGGTTGTTGCTGGACGAGACTCTGATGTTGCGCCGTCTCAAATCCGAGGTCCTGTCTCAGCTTCCCCCTAAACAGCGCAAGGTTGTCACGGTGACCATAGATGGGATCAGCACCCGCATGAAAGCAGCACTGTCTGCCGCTGCCAAAGAGTTGGCCATGGAACATCACAACGTAGGTTTCAAATCTTTCCTAAAAAACCAAGACTCTCTCTTAAATGTATTACCCCGCTTTACTGTTCCACTTCTTTCTCAATCAATCTTTCTGTCACAAAATGGGCAAGAGTAAGTCCAAAGAAACAAACAAATACATAAATGAAATACCTTGAAAGTATTGCATCACTGACAGTGGTCAGTTCTGTTGCAATAACTACAACAAAGGGCCGTAAGACTCTGTGTCTCTGAGAGATGTTGCAAGATCTTCTTCTGAAAACAAGCCTACCAGATTATAAATGTTTGAGTTTTTATGCCTACTTTTGAAATAACAACCAAACTTGAGGATAAAACATTTTACATTCAGTGATGCATGCACGCGCTCACGCGCACGCAGCGTGTACTATACAGAGGGGCATTCCGAGACACGGATTCTAAGCCGGATCTGTTGGGTCTCGAGTCTCTTCATAGTTTGCTTTTGACACATGGGAAAGGCAGCAGGAGGTTCTCAGCTTAGACATGCTCACAACAGCAGCAAATAATCCAGAGAACGTGCTGCAGTAGGGATATTTAGACGGGAGGGGGCGGACACAAATAAAAAAAGCTGCAGAAGGCAGGACATGATGCATTAATTTGGCTTATGCCTATGAATCTAGGTTTAGCAGATGTCTTTGTTGGTGGCTTCTGATAAGTACATCGTAAATTTCTTACATCCTGAAATATTTTGCCCCTTCTGATGGAGCACTTTGTGAACAAGAATCATCCTAGCTTTTATATTGTGTCCACTGACCATGCTTGAATCCAATGGAGATTCTCCTACTGCATCCACACGTGCACCACGAGAGAAATTATAGTAGCACAGTTGTATCTATTTGATCTTGGAAGGCAACAGTCATATTTGAACCTTAGAGGCCCAGCCTCCAATAGATTGGTCGTGGAAGCGCTGATACAAATGATTCCATCACATTTGTCCGTCTGTCCAAGTGGGGGATGGAGTTCGAACTCGATTGTGGCAATTAGTGACAGCCCTAGTCATTTGAAACCGTCCCACAATCCTGCAGAGCGCCTTGCTTTAAATGTTTGTACACTCAGATGGGAACGAGTAGCCCAACTTGATCGTGGATAATCGCTGCTCCTTGGAGAAATGGTGCTTCTATCGAATCATCAAACACAATTCTTCTGTCAGGTCTTATCTCGTGTCATCCCTTATCTGTTTCAGAAAGCGGAAGAGAAGCAAGCCCTCCTCGTCTATTATAACCACACTGCTGAGGCCAAGCTCCAAGCGATTATGTAAGTGCAGACCTCGGAGTGATGGGGATCAGCTCAGCTGAATTATCTTAGATTGGGCGAGCAGCAACAGTATAATGGGAATCTAATCAGGATCTTTAGTCAGACCATTGTGATAGCTCTGGATTCGAGATGATGTGAAGAGATCACACAGAGACAGAATATCATAATGTGCCTCTTTAGAAAGGGTGGTGAGCTGTGCTTGCATCTGTCACTGGCAGGGAGTACGTCATGGACACGCTGGAGTGTGGGAGGGAGAAGTTTCTAGTGTTTGCTCATCATAAGTTGGTTCTGGATCATATCTCCAGAGAACTGGGGAAAAGGGTAAGACGCCGCGCGGCGTGACGGCAAACAAATGCATATGAACACAGTTATAAGATGAAGCATTGTACCTGAGAATGGTCCATGACATTTGAAATTTGTCTTTCACTTCCTCCGCAGAACGTCAGTTTCATCCGTATTGACGGGAGCACGCCATCGGCTGAGCGGCAGGAGCTGTGCGAGCGCTTTCAGTTCTCCAAAGAGTCGTGTGTGGCCGTGTTGTCCATCACTGCCGCTAACATGGGGGTGACCCTGCACTCTGCCGACCTGGTCATCTTTGCCGAGCTGTTCTGGAACCCTGGAGTAAGCTCTGACCTGGAGTTGTTTTGATGATGTAGGACCTGAATTTAGATCTGACACAGTGTGCAAAATTGACCGTGAGGGAGAGGCTGACATGCTCTAGCTAAATCTGCCATTTCAAAAGTTAGACAACAGTTCTAAGTGGGCGCTGTGACGTTATGCTGAAAAATACAGATACCTCTTTCGATGGCTTCGACACCATCAACCCGAAAGCTGAGATATTCTGCAGCTCCTACCCTGTGCGGTGTTTGCTGGTAAATGGTGGTAAACTTTGTATTCCTGTGAGGAGCCAGAGAACCCAAGGACGAGCGCACTGCCCCTATTTCATATTCAGTGTGTAAAATGGAGCAGAATTTTCCTCTATTTGGCAGCCAATTTTCTCTTTTTCAATTTAAGGGTTGACATCTCCCAGAAATAACCATTTCACATGGGAGAATCAGTCCACCTCTGTCTGTCAGAGGAGCTCGTCTACAAGCCCCACACTCTCTTACACACCAACAGTGAGTGGAGTGGGTAGTGAAGTGAAGATGTGACGTGGATCACAATACAGACAAAGCAACCTTCCATTCCAAAATTGGCAAGTGAGAGGGAACGAGACTAGAAGGAGACTTGATAGTTTTAGTTCCAACTTTTTGCACTTGAATTGAGTTGAAAGTGACTTTTATTTTCTCAACATCTCTCATCACACTGTTGGAGTCATTGCAGCTGTCTGAGGAGAGTTGAGATTTCATCCAAAAAAAACAAAAACCCTGAGGTTATAGTTTTTGTGTTTTCTTTCTCAGGTTCTCATTCAGGCAGAGGATAGAGTGCACCGCATTGGACAAACCAGCAATGTGAACATTCACTACCTGGTTGCCAAGGAAACCGCCGATGATCACCTGTGGTATGCATCAGTCCCAATGTGCTCCCTCTCAGTGGACAATCCAGTACATTCTGTCTGTTTGCTCCCTTATGATACACTAATGCTGGCATGGGGGCCAGGACTGAACCAGCAGGGGAGCAGCTTAGTGTGCTTTGTGTGAGAAACTGTGAGTTAACAAGTGTCTGCTTTGTTGTAATTATTCATTCATGTGTTCATCCAGGCCAATGATCCAGCAAAAAATGAGCGTCTTGCAGCAAGTGGGTCTATCCGAGTCCAATCTCGCAGACCAGGCAGTGAACGCCAGCTTCCACTTGAGGGTAAAATAATGTATTATATTTATAATTCTATAAATGGAGAGCTGACTTGGGTTATACATTTTTAGATGGACATTCTCAGATGTTCAGAAAACACTTGTTTCCTAATACTGTTCACTGCTACAGCTTCTCCCTTTATCACTGAAATGCACATTCCTCCTCTTCTTTGACTTTAAGGACCCGAACCAGCGGAGCATCATGGAGATGTTCCAGAGATCGTTCTCAGCCGAGGACATAGATGAAGCCATGTTACTGGAGGCTGCCGACAACTGGGACGACGCTCCGTCCGACTCTGGATAGAGTCGGCACGGCCTGATCGAGCCAAGCCCCAGTGAGCGGAGCATCGAGGATTCCAGCAGATGATTTTAACCCCCCACAGATGATATGGACATCACTTTGCCCTGGTTATTTTACCATCATGACTGATGTGAGCTCATCCCCGTTACAAAGGTGCAACCACACCTAATACAGTGTAAACTATGTGTCTAATAAACCCACAATGCTTTTTATTTTGAAAAAAACAAATAAATGTTACTAAAGGTTCCTCTTGCCCCGACTGCTGTCTGTGGTAACTGGATGCCGTTTCCAATGAGTCATGGACACAATAATACAAACGAGATATTAGTTCCACAAGAAAATATTTACTACAATTACATTTCCCACCGTCGAGTCCCCGTCAGTTGAGGAATGCTCTCACAAATGCCACAGCTTGTAGGTGGAAATGTCCGTTTTATTTTCAGTCGTAGAAAACGTGTCATAGTTTACAAGCTGCTTGAATGACAAGTAACAAAAGAAGAAACATCAGGTTCACTGGTGAATGTTCAGCACGATGGATAGTCGGTCTCTCCTGTGTGTGGACTGTAAGAACTCAGCCATTGTTGTTTCCTGCAAAAATAACTGACATTGAAGATACAATTATCATACTAATGTTTTAATGTTTTAAATAATCACTGTTTTCATTTCCCTAAGTCCTCTCCATAGAGGCCATTAGGAACAATTAGGAGATGTTTCAGCGACACCTCATTTCTTACGTTCATGTTGTCGGATCTCAGGAGTTTTCCGCTCAAGAAGCACCTTGTCCATAGAAATACATTTTTAGAAACACATTACTTCACTTACAGAAAATTGTCTGAATGAAACGATCTGCGACGGAAACAGGAAATGAAAGCTAAATGACCACTGATACCAGAGGAAACGACGCATGCATCATACGCTCACCTGCACCACCGATTTCACCGAAAAAGAAATTGATCTTCTCGTCTGCGTGATTCTGGTTCGAGGCCCCGTGCACCGAGTTGTGGAGGATGCTGGAGGCAAAGCGGGCCCTCAGAGAGTTGGGGCATGTCTCCTTGGCTTTTTCAGGGTCTGCGGGGCCCATCATGGCCCTCCACTCCTCCACTGCATTCTCCTTTGTCAGGACAAGCATCATGCAGGGGCCCCTGAAACACACAAAGCCGCCACAACATGACAATGTGATTTCATCAGGAGCTTTTGACAACACCTGCCCTGAGAGAAACCATTTGTTTTAAAAATGCGCTGATCATCTGTGTGTTTGTTATTTAGCAGGTGTGACTGGATACAGCTCTACAAAGCCTGGTGGAGGGACGGGATATGGATTCAGGATGAACCCGCAACATTCTGGTGAGCATCAGGAAATGATTTTCACTGTTCTTATACATGGTGTGATTGGCGATATTGAACTGTTTCACTTATGATAAGAGAGTTACGCTCGAATTTTAGAATCAGACATGTTTATGAGTGTGTGCAACATGGTGTAAATTCAAATTGAGAATTCAAAGGTGCAGTGTGTAGGATTTGGCGATCTCCAGTGGTGACGTTAGATGTTGCAGATGGATACCTCTTACTGCCTCCACAAAACAGAATGTTTGGCCTATGCAGAAATAACTCACTCCTGGTGTAAATATAAAAAGGGCCCTCTCTACATGTTTCAAAGACTCTTAAATGGATCCGAGTGCACAAAACAACATCTAATCAACACTAACCCGCAATGTCATACTATTTTTCAAACTGATCTGATGACTGATGACTCATCAGTTTTTTCTGGCAGATACTTGCACCGTAAATGATCAAATGCAGCTAAGGCCTCTTAAGGGAACACGACTTGTGGGCAAACCCTCTCACTGGAGAGTCCCTGGTCTGCATCTGTCTTCAGTGCATATCATCATTCTCCATCATCTCTTTCAAAACACTATTCAGGTAGAACTGAGCCCGGGCTCATACTGGAACACGGGGGCAGTAAAGGTAAAGTTCCCCCGAGCTGCAGCTGCACGCGCCTCCTTGCCCTCGGTGTCCGAGCAGTTGTGTAACCACAGAGGACGGAGGCTTATCGGAGCGGAAGATGAGTCTAAAATCTAGACGTGGCGCCGTGGAGCTCGGAATGAAATGGGGATGGACTTTCTGACCGCCGCTCGCCTGCGGCCGCCTTGATTCTGAGCTGCTGGGATGATGCTGTGAGAAAGAAAGTTTCTGTATGAAGTTGCAGTGGTAACGAGGGTGCGGGAGGAGGGCCGGTCCGCCACGCTCACTGAGGGAGGGGGGGGGGGGCACACCCAACAACACGGGACACTGACCGACACATGCAT
>JAFBJT010106068.1:31089-43476 GCA_016785325.1 Chascanopsetta lugubris | reverse complement strand
TGTTTTTACTCAGGGTGGGTAAGTCCGCCTTCATGAGCAGGTATGTGAATCACCGCTTCACCAGCAAGTACCGGACCACTATAGCAATCAACATCCTGTCAAAGACAGTGAACGTGGGTGAAGACTTGGTCACTCTACAGGTGAGTCCACATGTTCAGAAACACACACACACACACACACATCACTGGTACATGTTCACATGTGTGTGTGTATGTGTGTGTGTGTGTGTGTGTGTGTGTGTGTGTGTGTGAGTCAGCTGTGGGACACAGCAGGAACAGAGGAGTTCCAGTCTCTGGGCACGGTGCTGTACAGAGGAGTTCACTGCTGCATGCTGGTGTTCGACGTCTCGTCCAAGTCCAGTTTCTCGGCTCTGGATCATTGGAGGAAGGAGTTCCTGCACCAGGGCGACCCCCAGGACCCGGCTAACTTCACCTTCATCGTCGTGGGCAACAAGAGCGACCTGAGGGACCGGGAGGTCAGTTGAGATGACGAGACACACTCACTGAGCACTGCAGCAGGGCCCCTGCTCACGGGTGGTGACATCCAGGGGCCACCCACTGATGTGGGGACCCCCCGGTTGAGAATCACTGCTCTAAAGAAGCAGAAGAAGCAGTTTGTTATTGGCAGGAAAAAATGAAATGAAATGAAATGAAATGCAGTAAAATAAAATCGAATTAGCTTAAATAAAATAAAATAAACATACATACACATATACATGTGTAGACCTGAATCCATATATACTAACAAGTTCACATATACAGAGACATATACACACACATATCCACATGATATAAACAAGAAACACAAGAATCATTCTAATGTCACCTTACCGAGTATTGCCTTTTAATTCTGTTGCATTATTATGACATTTCTTTCGGTATAAATGTAAATTATTTCACACTGCTCCTCTACATTTCATGGTGCTGAGAGTAGAAGTCATGTGTTGTTTGTATCTTGATTCATGTCAGTGCTGTGATGTCACCTGAGCTCAGTGCTGCCCCCCTCCTGCAGGTGTCTGCAGGGACGGCTCGGCAGTGGTGCGAGGAAAACAGAGCCGAGTACTTCGAAGGCAGCGCCAAAGAAGGCGTGGGCCTCGACGAGCCGTTTGCGAGAGCGGCTCAGCTCGGCCTCCAACAGGTGATTCAAATGTTTTTACTTCTAGTCGCGAGAAGAACCACAATGCATCTCTGTGTGTATGTTTAACATGTTTATTTTTTGATGATAAAAGATACATTACTCCCTACAGTACAAAAAACACACATTGGAAAATACAGGACATTTCCAGATAACCTCCGAACAGCCGACAGAAACTCGCAACACCTGCGAGTGCTGAGAGCAGCACTCGTCCCCGCGCGGGAGGGAAAGTTCAGAGAGACCCCGGCACTGCTGATGATGACCTATCTAACAAGGGTGCAAAAATAGTGACCCAGCAAAGGTACTGTGGAAGGAAAGGACACAATTGTATACCACATGGAGAGAGAGAGAGAGAGAGAGAGAGAGAGGAACAAACTCATTTTCAATGTTTTTTTCTTTTTTTTCTGCGAACCTTCAGCTTATGGTCTAACTTAAGGCATCACTACTAAAATACACAGCTTTTTGCATGCATGTCTAGTTTTGTTCAACAGACACACTGACACGCACAAAAATCATGAATGCATATGAAGAGAGAGCAAGTTTTTGTTTCTAGAAAGAAAATAAATCAGGGAGAAAAAAACCACAAACGGGAGCCGAGGGGCGAGCCGGAGAAAAGGCGGCAATCGCGAAAACCTCGGCTCTAAGCATCGTCCTTCCTGGCCGTTACCGTCACAACCGCATCCGCCATTTTGAAAAAGTAGATATACACTCGTGTCCGCTCAGTAACCTCCTCCCTGTACAAAGTTTGTACTGTTATGACCCGAGCAGTGACTCAGACTCCTACAGTGAATCAGCTTGACAGAAGCAAATTAGAACAATCAGGGAGACTATATATATTTATATATATATATAATATATTTGTTTCTTTTATAAGTAAAGACACAAAAGGCAATCAAGAGATGACCGACATGTAAAAACAGTTTGTTACAGGTAATTATATAAAAGGCCAAGATGTTGATTTTTTCGTTTTATTCTTGCTCTATGAACGAACTAATTTACAAGTGAGTACACTCCGGCGATGTGAGCTTTCTTCCTCTTCCCCCAGACGTCCCCATTCAAAGACATACGGGTTTACACATCACAGTCAGCTCGCACACCAGCTGCAGTCTGAAGTACAGAGTCGTGGAAGGAAAAAAATTAAAATTTATTAAATGGATTCACATACATCAATAGGATAGGGGGGAAATAGGTCTACTAATATAATTTGCCATTCTAAAAATGAAAGAAGAGGCGAGACACCACATTCATGAGCATAAAAAGCGAATTCTGGGATATTGGAGGGGAGGGGTATGAAATGATGTCATTTTGTCCACATACCCCCCCTCACAGAGAAAATTCCGTGTTTGGCAAACAGAGCAACACAAGCATCGAGTAGTAAACAAAAGTAAAAACTCTCCTCTCCCTGGGTCCACTTCATAGTTCCCTTCAGTCCTATAACCTCTGCTGTTCTACTTGGAACAAAGTCTTTCTCGCTCGCCACCATCACCGTCGACAACAGGGACATAGTACGACCAACTGATTGAAGATTTTTTTTTCTTTCTTTCCTTTAAAAATATAGTGGCAACCTCAGCACAGCCACCCGTCTTCCCACAAACACAAACTACGGGGATGAACAACAGTTAAAAAAAGTGATGTTTGTTTTTTAAAAATGCACACAACATACACATACAGACACACAGGAAGGGGGGAAAAAGCTTAAAAAATACAAAAATAAACTACACAAAAGATCTGCGTCATTGCTTGCTAATTTTTTGGGAAGATTTTTGTACGTTTTTTTTTCTGTGTGTGCTGCTGCAAGTCTCAGTTCTAGCAAAGTCTTGTCGTGTCGATTCTCTACAAAATCTCTTCCTTTGTCATTCTCGGGTTTTTGTCCACTTCGGAGCGTTGGCCACCGCTCCTCATCTCGGGGGAGGAAAAAAAGCGCAGTGATGACGTTTACCAGGCGACTGGAGTCCAGTACGATGACTATACAGACTTGGTTTCTGGATGATGCAAAATTTGTTTTGAAGCAAAAACAAAAAGAAAGGAGAAAAATGATGTCCTCTGTCGTGGAGGACAAGTGCTTTATTGTTTCCATACCGATTTTTCCTCTCGTCTAATCTATTACCTCTGCAGCCTTTTGTCTTCCAACACTGTACATCATTTAATGTAGTCTCTCTCTACGTCCCCCCGGGATTCACAAAACAAAAACAAAACAAAAAAAAGTAGGTAACATAGCGCTCAGGCTGACTCCCAGTTTGTGATGTAAAAAGCTTCTCTATTACTGCTCAACTACTGAAACAAGCCAAAAATAGATGTTAAAGGATGGAAGAGGATGTGGCTGAAAAAAGATAATGTGCTTCTACGTTTGTGTTGCTCTAAAAATTGTACGACCAACAGAACGAGGAGGAAAAGGGGGGTTTTTATCTACAGAAAAAACATCTCTCAGATTCGACTTTTCATCTCGGCGTCATACGGTTGTTCTGCCTCCATTGCCCGTCTTGAGACTTGAGGGTGGAGGATGAGATTAAAGATGAGGAGGAGGTGGAGAAGGGGTGAAGGTCAGTCTTCCGGATAAAAGGACAGCGAGTGGAAAAAAAGGACAAAACACTGGGAGGGGTCTCTGGGCAACCTCACTGGTCCGTCCTTGCTTTCTTTGGACCAGTAGCCTTACTGTGAAGCACACATAAACCCAGAGTGAGCATGGCATGTTTGTGTTTCATCGTGTTTATGAGAGGCCTGCGAGCCCCGTCTGAAACATCCGCACTTGTACTTACGTATCAGGAGAGGTGCCTGGTCTTTTGGGGGCCGGTTTTGCTGAGGCAGCATCTTTGCCAGATTCTACGAGGCAGAGCATTTGTTAATAAAATCCCGCTCCCTTTGCAAAATACTAACACTGAAGTGTTGGCTTTTTGTCGCGCTCACCTTGTAGCCATCGAACTTGTGTGGCCGGGCCGTAGCCCTTCTCGTTGCGTGCGGCGATGCGGAAGATGATGGCAGGCTTGGTGGTGTAGTCGATGTGGGCGTTGGAGAGGCTGGACGACTGCACCAAGCACGAGGGGTTGGGTCCACAGTACACGCGCATGAAGGCGAGCTGGGCCGGGGTGGAGGCCTTCGCCTCAGCCGTCTGATTGCTCTGGATGGCCAAGTACACGGAGTACTCGATGATCTTTCCTGACGTCACCGAGGGCGGCTCCCAGGTCAGATGGGCGCCGTCTGGGCTCTGCAGAGAAACAACGAGGAGACACTGATCAGTCCCTGAAAGCTTGTCAGAACAGATATTTGTTTGATTTGTTACAAAAAAACAAGACAAAAAGGCTAGACTTGAGTATTTACCTTGCTGATTTTGATGGCGCACGGAGCTCCTGGGAAGCCTGGTAGACAAGTCTTGAAAGCGGAGATCTCCGAGAAGGATCCGCGGCCACAAGCGTTGATTCCAGCTACACGGAATTTATAGGCTGTTCCAGGCTGCAGCTCCATTTTCTTCATCTGGCTGTAATCTGGCACGATGCCGGAGTCATCCTAGAAAAGGGCAAACCGATATTAGAGTTGCACAGATAAATTCAATCACTTTTTCGGACTTAAGGAGCCTCTTGAGAAACCTACATCTCCTTGAGAGTCATCTGGTGGCACATAGAAATGGGTGACGACCATATTTGTCACTTTTACGATTCCAACGTCGAACCACTGATTCTCCTTCTTGACGACCGGCTTCACGGGGGCTGGCTGAGGGGCCTGCTTCTGTATGGGGGAGAAAAACAGGCAATTAAAGATGGCCTTTTACTCCTTTTTTTGCCGGAAGTGCTCAGAGGTTCGGTCATTCTACAAAGACTCACCTCTCCCTCGATGCCATTGGCGACTTCTGCGAGAGCAGCTGCTGCCTGCAGCTTGGCCGGACTTGCCACCGCTACAGACGGCGCAAAGGTGCTCGACGGAGCGAGTGCTGGGAGTGAGAGGTTACATAGAAAAGTCAGATTCCTGTATTTAAAAAAAAACAACAGTAAAATAAAATCCGCAGCAACCTGTCAGAGTTAGGTCTTACTCTCAGCAGTAGTACGTGGCAGCAGTGATGCTACAGCGCTGGTGACTGCAGCAGCCATCTCATTGTGTCCGTTGCTCTCAACAGACGGGTCGTTGAGACTGTCGGCCGGGGCGAGGCCCTCGGTCGGTAGGCTCGTGTCGACGGAGGCCTGCTGGGCGGCGGCCTGGGCCTCCTGCAGCTGCTGCTGCTGTTGTACCAGAGCTGCGAGCTCCTGCTGGGTGAGCATGATGGGGATATTAGTGGGCTGCTGACTCTCTCCTGCAGAATCGCCTCCACCTGTGACCATAAGAGATTATTTAGGAAAGCATGCATACAACGCCAAAGGCGGCTTTATAAGAAACAGGAGTGAAGTGTCATCAAGGCTTATGGTTGAACTCACTCATCACAGCTTGCTGAGCGGCTGCCTGGAGGACAGCCTGAATAGCGAGGGCCTGGGCTTCTTCGGTGGCTGCTGCCTGAGCAGCGGCCTCGGCTGCTGCGGTTACAGCCAGCTCCTCGTCTGACAGGCCCGTCACCATGAGCGTGGCTCCCTGACCCTCGGACATGAGCTCAGAGGGCAGGTTCAAATCTGACGCTGCAGCTGCTTCTCCCTGAGAGAACAACATTTCAGGAGCTCGGTCACGATGCTGAAAGATTGGCAATTGCAATTTGGAATAAACGCTGTAATTACTTCAGCTTGTGTTTCCATGGCGGTGGCTCCCTCTTCTGCTGGTGCAGCTTCTGCTGAAGCCGTCTCATCGGTTTGCATTGGTTCCTCCGTGGAGCTGGCGGCAGTACTCACACCCTCAGTGATGGATGAAATCGACTGTGAAGAGAGGAGACAGTTAATGCCACGTTTCCTTCACATCACAGTACACCCTCTTAGACTGAAGGTAAATAAGCACAAAACTTACCGGTACTGAAGGCCCAGGGGCTGGTGTAGACTGAGTGACAGTAGTGATGGCCCTGCCCTGGGAGGTGGTGGTGGCGGCGGCCATGCCCGTTGCTGCAGTGGTGGAGGCCGCTTCTGTGCTACTGGCGCCTTCACTTCCTTCCTCTGTCTGCTGGGCTGCTAAAATGACCAAAACATCATTACATCAATACATCATTTAAGTTTGCCTACATTCCGTTTCCTTTACTTTACAATCTGCAAAATAAATCAAGAGTGTGAGTCAGCATTTGTCCAAGTACTACACAAATGCCGGTCAAGTTGGTAGGAGTATAAACAAAGTGAGATCGTCGACTTTTACGTTAACTAAAGATATAGTTCATTTTCACATAATTTTCTGTATAACTGACCTGATATAGATGGTTAATGATAGTGTGTGTGTGTGTGTGTGTGTGTGTACCTGTGCCTTCGCCTGTCTCCATGCTGCAAGTGGCAGTGGTGGCCGTGTTGGTGGTCCCAGTCTCGTGTGTTTCACAGGGTGGGTTGGAGCATACCCTCTGGACCGTCCCTGTTGCTGTGTTGGTCTGGTCACCTCCCATACTAGAGGTGGCTGTGGACGGGGTGTTGGTGGTCCCTGTCTCGTGAGTTTCGCAGGGTGGGTTGGAGTGCGCGCTCTGCACCGTGCCCGACTGGCCTGCATTCATGTTAGACGATGACTGGGTGGCTGTGTTGGTGGTTCCCGTCACATGGGTCTCACAGGGTGGGTTGGAGCACACCTGCTGGACCCCACCCATGTTGGCGGATGCTGTGGTAGCTGTGTTAGTTGTCCCAGTTTCGTGGGTCTCGCACGGCGGGTTGGAGCACATGCGTAGCGTTGACATGTTCGAGGATGCAGTTGTGGCTGTGTTGGTGGTTCCCGTTTCGTGGGTCTCACATGGCGGGTTTGAACATACCTTCCCGGCACCCATTGTGGCAGAGGAAGTGGTGGCTGTGTTGGTGGTTCCAGTCTCGTGGGTCTCACAAGGAGGATTAGAGCAGACCTGTCCAGCTCCAATTGTAGCAGATGAGGTTGTGGCTGTGTTGGTGGTTCCTGTCTCGTGAGTTTCACAGGGGGGGTTGGAGCAAACCAGGGTCACGGTCCCAGATCCTTCTCCAGCAGCTCCAGCCTCAGTGGAGCTAGGCTGCTCAGAGGTCGGTGACGCCAGGATAGAAACCGGTAGGTCCTGCACTGGTTGCGCTTCTACTCCACTGGGAGTGGTGATCAAAGTCACCTGGGTTGGCTGGTTCTGGGGAGAGGACATCAGTTTCACAGCCATACAACAAACAGTAGTCAGTTAGTAATTAACTTCCACAGGGTTATAAGCTTTAATGCTGTCTGTGAGAACAACCTAATGGGACTTTACCTGCACTGTCATAGTAGTGGAGGGCAGTGAGGAGGCAGAGGTCAGGCTGGTCTGAGCTGCTGACACAGTTATGGTAGCTGGGCTCATCACCTGGCTGGAGAGGGTTGCAATGGTTCCTAATGTGGTGATGGGGGTTACCAGAGAGGCGTTGGAAGTGTCCACCGTGCCTCCACTCGGCAGGCTGGTGGAGACGGTGCCGGTCACTGTTCCAAGAGTGGTGACCCCTGGAACAAAGATACAGTGTGTTAGTGAATGGAAAAGAAATGTAAACATTTGAATCAGTATGAAACAGAAAATGTTTTTTTTTTCATACCAGTAGTCCCCTTCACAACCAGCGTGGTGACAGTGGGCTTCACAGCAGACACTGTCACTGGTGTAACGAGTCTAACGCCACCCACTGTGCTCACAGGCACAGTACGTAAAATGGTTCCTGGTGTTCCTGGAGCACCCTTCAATACCACCTTTAGGCAAAAGATTTAGATTTAGACAGTTAAAGTTAAAATACGTTCGCTGTGAAGGAGGTCATGTCGACAGGTGCGCTCATTAAGTCGTTTTACCTGTGTCAGTCCCTGCTGGCCGGCTGCTGAGGCAAGTTTGGGCACTGCGGTGATGATTTTACCAGGGGTTCCAGTGGTCATCACCTTTGTAGTCAGAATCGTAATGGGTGTCTTCATACCTGCACTACTTGTCACACCTGCGTAGGAAAAAGCCACTTTTACAACAATCAATTTCGACAAATTAACATATGTATTACATTCATTCAAAGAATAAAATAAAATAATGTCCAGGTTGCTGTATGTAGTTGTAAAATTGCAATTATGAGCGAGATTGGACCTGTGGCTCCAGGCTGGGTCATGATGGCAGACATCGGAATAGTCTTAATGATGGTGGTGCCCTGCTTAGTAGAAGTGGGAGAGACTCCACTAATGTTGAGGATAGTGGGCTTGTTTCCTGCGCCTCCAGCCTGGGAGGTGGTGATGATGGTTGTGGGCTTGCCATCTGCAGAGGTCACCAGCTTCAGGATAGTGCCAGCCGGGAGGGGACCCTTTGTCTGTGGGGAGAGGAGCATGTCACCAAACTGTCTGGAGAAAGTCATCCGGTGCCTGTCTCAGGAGTTTAACGCTAAAAGCTCTTTTTCTTTTTTTTTTTTCACTGCACTTGTGCAGATATAGCTGACCTGTATGATCTGTGTGAGAGGGTTAGTGGAAGCCTGGCCAGTGACAGCTGATGTCTGCACTGGCTTGGTTTGTACCACAGACATCATCTTGCCAAGGTTGGAGATCTGTCGACATAAGAAAGAGACTTGAGTTCATGAGTCACCATAAAACATTGGACGGTACAGGGGGTTCAGTAGGTAGGTGGGCCACTAAACTGGTGGCTCCAAAACTCATTCCTGGTCTAACTGATCCATTATCATGCAGATCATTAGCACCATGCTCCCTGTTTTCATAGAGTTCTCCAACAGTTACTGCAGGACAACGTTTACTCCCTCCCTCACTTATTCAAACTAGGAGCATGTTGTCACTGCCTTGTGACAAGTTAAAAAAAACACAGACAAAAGCAAACACTAGGCATATAAAAGATTTACTGCATGCTTGAGGAAGAGTGATGTTGTCTTACCAGGGTGCCACTGCTGCCCATGGTGAGGGGACTCTTGACGAGGGTGATGGTCTTTGTGACTCCTCCCACCACAGTGGTCACCACCTGGGCCTGCTGGGCTACTGTGACGGCACCGGATTTATGCACAGTGATGATGGGCCGGGTGGTGGTGGGAGAGGATGCAGTTGCTGTGCCCACCTGGGCTGCAGCAGTCTTCAACATACGGGTGGCCGGGTTACTGACCTATAAAGCACAACATTGATTTGAAAATTGATCTGTGAAAGTCAGGACGCACAGCTGGAAAAGGGGGACAATCAGTAAGTCTTTGTACCATGACCGGGGAGGCCACTTTCACTGTGGTTGTGCCAGGAGAGACAGCTACCGTTTTGAGAATGGTGGCACCAGCTGGAACATTGAGTACGGTGCCTGCAGATGAGGGGGGGATCTTTTGTGTTGCAGCCGCAGCTGCAGCTAAAGCTGCCATGCCGCTCATCTGAGGGCTACTTCCAATAGGCTAAAAATCAGAGAAAGTAAACGATTGTAGATATTTGCCCATCAACTCCATACCGAAGTTTTACTCGGAACAAGAGCAAAAATATTCTTACCGATCCTTGGGTGGTCTGGGCGGGCACAACCATTCGAACACCCGGGGGTAGAGATGTCACAGTGACGGGGGATTTCCCAGGTTGACTGGGGCGGACTGTGACAACAGATGCGCCTGTTGCCGACTGCTGAGCTGCAACTTTCAAAACAGCTGCAAAATAAGGAAGTCAATCGTTATACATAGCGCACAAGTATTCACGTTTAAGTTCTAGAGTACTTGTCAAAAACGATGAAGGCTAAATGAAGGGATCAGTTGTATGAGTGATACCTGTTTGCGGCAAGCTATGAGCAACGGGTGCTGCAGCAGCCGGTGCAGGGCTCTTAGGAGAGTTGACAGGCAGCGAGGGGGTTGCGCTCATAGCAGGTGAGGCTGCAGCTGGGGTGGCTGGGATGTCATACTTCTGTAGCTGCAGCAAATAGGTGTCAGCGGTGGAAACTGCACCCCAACTCACCTCCAGAGAATTTGTATTGGCACGGACTAACTGCACCCTGGCAGGGGCATGTGGCCGTTCTGAGGGGAAAAAGAAGTTCAACAGTGTTATTTGAGGACATTATAAATATATATAATGTATATATTATTTTTTATATAATATTTCAGGACATTTGAAATAACTCTCAATGACAAATCAATGTTACAGCACGCTCACCTGTTTCCAGGTACCAGAGGTCCTTACAACAGACTTGGTTGTTCCACGCTTTACGATAACCGTCGCGGCCACTCCAAACATAAAGTCTGGAATTGATGGCCACAGCACAGTGACCAGCACGGGCTCTCGGGATGTTGTCTTCCAGAGTATCCATCAAGACCGTCTCCCAGCACATGCCATCTACAAACGAAACAATGATCCAAAATGATCATAGATGAAAAGCCATTTTAACCTGAGATCATTGATAAGGAGTTAAACAAACCAAGATTTAGGCAGGCAAGCGTGTTTGTGCATTTCCACTCCTTCTCATGGGTGGCCACTTTGACGTCGTCCATCACCAATGGAACCCATCCACCAAAAACATACATCCTGAGAGAGAATATGAAACCAGTGTGAGACTTGTATGGCTCAGACATTCTATCATGTTGAAAAGCAACACTCAGAGTGTTGCTACTAGGGTGAAGGACACTCACTTGTTTGTGATGGTGGTGGCAGAGTGAAGACTTCTGGGAAGTGGTGCTGTGCCATTTACTGATGGTTTGTTCCATGTGAGGGTATCTGGGGAGAATGACGAGCAGGAGAATATCAAACAAAACCATACGTTTATTCTGCTATGTGACACACTAAGTTATGGCTTCACATTTCTGGCAAATCCAAAAATATTACCACTACAATTTAACTCAGTTAAATGAGTTCTAAATGGGTTACAATGTAGTCACCCATACAGCCAGCATCCTCTGTACTGGCTACCAGTTATGATACAATTCACACCTCAGAGACATACCAATATCAAGTGTCCACAAATCTCCAAGGCGACAGCCGCTCATCCCGCCATATATTATGAGACGAGATTTCCTGCTTGTCTTTTCTGTGTATACCACAGCAGTGTGGCTCTCACGGGGTGGGGGCAGCACTCCGTATGTGATTGGAATATCCCATCCAACAACACTGGAACCAGCACGGAGCTCCAGTGTGTACAGATCATTTAGGTATCTGAGTATGAGAAACACAGATATAAGTCACACACACGTTGCTGATTGAGGCAGCATCTCAAACAACATTCTGCCCGAAAAATGTAAATACCTGGGAATGTTGTTTTTAGGATCCTCGCTGTCATTGGCCAATCCACCAAAAAGGTAGCACTTGTTGCCAACCAGGGAAAAGCTGTGACCAAGACGAGGACAGGGAGGGGGCCCATTCTTTGGATTTTTCGCTTTCAGTTTTTTCCATTCCCATCTGCTGGCCTGCGTGACACACCGTGGTCAAAACAACATATGATCAGATAATTAGGTCATGACAGAAAATGTAAAAAAACAAGTTAAGTCACAAGTCAAATTAATTTTGGTAATCAAAGTGTCAGAGTTAATTAGTCTATAAGAAGATGATGGACAAAGTTACGTTTATTTAATCTTCCAGTTACTGACACAGTATATGCATTTCTATAATGTCCTTCAAAGTGCTCAACTTTTATAAGTATGCAAAATGTACAGGGCATATGGAAGTACTGGTTAATTTTCTGTTTAATTAACTTAAAGCAGTTGAAACGGGCAAGGTCCTACTAAAAAAACCATGGACCCCTCAGAGGAGAATCATGTAAATCTAAAATTCAGTTCACCCTTGTTTTCAACCTAATGCAGTTGAATGGGGGACACAATTGGAATCAACAGGCTCTACTATTATGCAGCACATCCCCCATTTGGGATTTGTCCATAAACGTACTGTCTGGTGATGAAACTATATATTTGTCAAACACTTTTACATTTCCCCAAATCAAAAACCTCTCGTGTTGACAGAGAAGTTGAAATGTAAACACGGCCAGGAAAATAACATCCAGTGGGCTACACTTGCATAGTGAGCATGCCCCCCGCCCCCCCCCCCCATGAAGATAAGCAATGTTTATATTGTAAACATGTCCACCTATCAGGGCTTCAATGGAATACAATAACAGTTACCTCGGAAAAAAGTGAAACAACATTTGAATAACCAGCTCCATCCTATTATCAGTTTATGGAAACCACAAAGGATGTTATGGAAATTGCGTTCACTCATTACCTGTAGTTCATACAGATCATTGCTGTACTTTCCGTACTCCACCATTCCACCAAACACCAG
>JAFBJT010106068.1:0-28684 GCA_016785325.1 Chascanopsetta lugubris | reverse complement strand
TGCCGCTAACATCTGTCAAGGCGGCACCAAATTTTACAATTAAAAGCAATGCAACTCCAAAGTCTTTCGATATGCACAATTTACCTGGTAGAAGATTATCTGCAACAACAATGTTTCGATGTAGCTAAACAGAGTAAAAGCACGTAAACATAGTGTTATTATGTTTCATGCCGTCTCTGGAAGCAGCCATCTTTCGACGATCGGCCTACTTCTACAGCTCCCACAAGAAAAATGGCCGGGCGGCTTGCCACAACAAAACATAACAAACCCAAAAAGGCAAGTACACTTTCTTTTCCCACTTACCTACTTCGATGCAGAAAACGCAAACACGCGGGTATGTGTTCTTCTCTAGCAGTAATAATCCACATTCATTAGATTTTTGAAGAAGTATTTCCTCTCATGCCTGCCTGGAAGCTGCCATCTTCTTGACAACCAGAGGCGGAGGAAAATGGAAGAGAGTTGGCGTCACCCAAAGTAAAAATGGCGACCAGGAGCCACTCAGCGACCGTTTTACGCATATACCTATTTACGGTTTTTATTATTTGATGTAGTGAATCTGCGGATGATGCTGTGTGCAGTGAGGAGCATCACTGCACATTTAAAATCACCATAAAGTGAAGATATTGAGAGTTTCAGTAAATTATAACAAGTTGTGGCATAGTACAGGCTTATTGTCCCTTAGTAAAGATGGCGACATCCGGGGAGGAACTCCGCTTATTTTATATTGTGGGTGATGCTGATTTTATGCCGCCGCAACCCCCCTTAGATAAACACGTGCATGTACGATAATAGTATAAAAACACAAATTTACACATTTAGCGCGCACGCATATTCAAATTGCCACGCCCACAATCCTCATTATTGCGCCCTCCATTGATAACAGTGTTACATTACTACCATCAACATCAACAATAACGTACGTGTGTGTGTGGGTGTGTGTTTGTGTGTGTATCCAGTCATAATAACACAAGTGTGGCGAATGTGCAACAAAATGCATTAAAATACATTCAGGTTTTATTATCATTGTTAATAAAATAACTAAATATTGTATAATAAATATATTTTAACAAAACTTATTGATGATGATGATATATAGCATTATAACAAATACCAATTGGTAATATTTGGCATACAATATATATAGGGCAAAGACAAATGAGAATATAAAAAAATATGTAGCCATATAATATATTCGATTTATTTTAATATCAAAAGTGAATACATTTTTTGTGTAAACTAAAAGGTTGGGATTACTTGGGAGTTATTGCAATGTATTTGTAGTCCATTAGATGGCAGCATTGCAATGTTTCTTTGTATTGTAAATGGTCTGAAGTTTCTGGTGAACGAATGTTCTGAAGGGAAAACAGGAGATATAGATTTAAGATAAGATGAGCCTTTATTCTTCCAACAGTGGGTACATTTGCAGTAGTTACAGCAGCACAGAAATAAAGTTAGAGCACAAACACATACAAGCAGGAAGAGCAATATTAAGTAGTAAAACACACAAAAATAAACATAAAGTATTGAGACAATTGTACTCAGAGGATTTGAAACACCACTTCCTACTTATGAAGAGGAGAGCATATTCATATAAGTATTTACATTTGTATATACATACGGTACATGTTCTACCACTCCACTAGTGCACAAGGGGCCTCAAGAAAACTCCACTGCTGTTTGGTCCCACGTCTTCCCTATTGTTATGGCACTCTATGGGGGACATGTGTGCTCACGTTCTCCTCCTCAGTCCTCTGCTGTTTAACCTTATCCATTATTTCTATCATTCTATCAGGCTGAATGGACAGATGTAACCTGCTCGACATATGTTGATGCAGATCTGGCTCCGGTGTAGCCTTGGAACCAGGTCAGGACTGTTGGCAACCTGTTGCAACATCAAGGAACCCCAGAGAAGGGTAAGTGGATTGTGGTGTATGTTGGGATGACAGTGCTGGGTGACATTCCTCTGAGGAATGCAGGGGTCAGAGGGTGGTGGAGCCTTTTGTTCATGTATGAATCTGTAGACCTACAGATCACTCTATCAGCAAGCATCACAGATATGAATGCGTGGAATGGATGTTGTAGTGCGTAGCAGTGACATAATAAGCAGTGATTATCACACCTCTGCAGGTTGCTGTCTGTCTTGCATAATGGGCGCCCAGCAGGAGTGACTGAGGCGTAAGAATTATTGTAAGTGTCGTATTGTAATTTTAGTAGTTTAAAATAAACTTTTTTCTTCCTTGCTGTAACTTCATGGTATCCCCCGAGGTGGTGCCTATAGCAAAGTAAAGGGGGCCTCAACATGAGCCCTGGGGCACCTCTAAAGTGAAGGGGTATAGACCCAGCCTTAACATAAGACTTTGCTTTGCCTGAGATGGGTTGAATTAAGTCCTTTGTTTTATGACTTTCTTCTCCATCATCACGGTCTAATATGTTCCTGTGTGTGTGTGTGTGTGTGTGCGTGTGTGTGTGTGTGCACGTGAGCAAAGCAGCGGGGGAAGCGGGTCAGTGGTGCTCAGACACCAACACCTTGACATTCCCATACTGTGCTGAGCCGCCGGTAATTGTTGACAAACGATAAGAATCTTATGAAGCGGCAGGAGAGTTGAACTCTGAGATCCTAACGAGATCATGATGTCAAATCCCACAAGTGACATGGACTAAGGATTATCACCGCAGGAGGTGGAGGCTTCTGGGCAGATATGTGCGGACTTTGACCTACGACACACAACAGAGCATATTGGTCTGTATAAGCCCCTCGATGTGGGCTGTTTTCCCTCCAAGCTAAATATTGATCATAATTATTACATTATTTGGATTTGGCTGCAGATGTTTTATTGCCAGGATTGGTTGCTGCTTTGTTTCAAATAAAGAGGCAAAAAGGAAATGGTGATAAAATCACGAGTTAGGATCATCAAAGCCTCTTGTATACACAGAACATCTCTTGCAATATTAAAAATGCAGTATGCTCTTATATTGACTCAAAAACTGTATATAAAAGGATTTATTTATGTATTTATGCCAAAAACATCTCTGTGTTGTCACACATGCTTCTCACTTGCCTCTTGGCATTCGAGTCAAATCTGACTTCATGAATTTATGAACTCAATGACAGTGTTTATGAAAAAGTCTAATCCCACCGCTCCCGTGAGCCAACTGTTGTCCTTCCTTCCCATTCTTTAGGCCTATAATCCTAATTGTTTGTTTCCGTTCGATGTTCAAGCCTGTTGTTAAATGGCGTCATGTGAAGCTTCATTAATCTGTGGAAACTTTCCTTTAATATCTATCCATCCATCCATCCATTCATCCATCCAATTGCCAATCCACTCAACCATCCATCCATCCATTAAAAATTAATTCATTCTTATCTGTGTGTATTTAATTATTTGATTATTCATTTGTTCATGTATTCATTTCTTACGCAATCTCTACCTTTTTATACAAACAATCTCACATTTGACTCATTTGACCATGAAGTTCAAAGGCAGCAAAGCCTCGCACATTACCTAAATACATTGATTTTCAAATTCACCATTTGCTTATAAGTCATAGGTTAATAAAAGACCGTCTTGTCTTTTAAAAGGAGATAAATCTCTTGTTCATCTGTTGCATTGTTCAGCAGCAGCCAGTGTAGTAAACGGCGGCTTTAGCGAAAAGGTTTCCCCGCTAACTTCTCACAGCCTGACGTCCTCTTGAAGTGATTCTCAAGATGTTTCATATTTGTGATCAACTTCAAAAGAAGTGATCCTCTCTGTTCATTGCCCCATTGTCTGCACTGTGCTCGTCACTCGCGGCTTAATCCCACTCGAGGCTTCCTTGATCCTGTTTTGATAACGATGGCCGAGATCATCCATCCTAATACTGAAAGAAAGCAGGTTACCGAAGGACAGTCTGGATTTGATTAGCCGTGGTAATAGTGCTGATGACTGGATTAGCTGATTCCTTCCTCGAAGACTGGATCTGATTAAACCAGCCCGAGCCCTGAGAGGCCAAACTCAACCAAAACGGTTACGAATGCTAACAAACACCATAGTTTCCGCCATCGCTACGACTACTACGTCACGTTCTTCTTCGGCTTCTGCTCCGCCGTTCCCTCAGCCACCATCATCTTCTGCTACTCACAGCTGCTC
The DNA here is from genome assembly GCA_016785325.1 of Chascanopsetta lugubris. Lineage (NCBI taxonomy): Eukaryota > Metazoa > Chordata > Actinopteri > Pleuronectiformes > Bothidae > Chascanopsetta > Chascanopsetta lugubris. The sequence goes on along the minus strand of JAFBJT010106068.1, from coordinate 24,557 downwards.
ATCACGCTGAAGATAGTGAGGCCACATTCCAAGCAATCGAAACAGAACATTTCAGCTCCTAGTTGTTATGACCATTAAACGTCTCTGCTTCTCCAGGCAGCGAAGGCGCAGGTAGAGTCTGCCTCCGCCCAGAAAGCAGAGAGGGAGGTGACCAGGATGGTGGTCGTCATGGTGATATGGTGACCTCCTGGTCTGCTGGTTGCCCTATGCCGGTTTTGCCCCGTGGATCACCGCGTCGTATGTCTTCTTCAAGGTCTCGGCCCGTCTCCAACCCGGCCATGGATACCATTAACTCTTTCTGTCACCTGCACTGGGTTTTCAGAGCTGCTCTATGTCACTCTTTCTCAATAACAGTGAACACCTGGATTTACCATGCATTGCCATCATCTCACACACCTTTGTAGTTGAGAGAAGGGGGTGGGGTGGGGGGGGGTTACTGAGTGGATTACTGTAGGCTACATTGCATGAGATTATCAGACACACAGACCAGATTAGCTGGCAAATACATGCTGCTACCTGCTTTGAGAAAGTGGGATTAACCTGTTTAGCATCAGGATAAGAACAAGAGTCCTACACAAGTTCAACGTGCAGGATCATAATTGATCGGAATGTTTTGATAATTCAATGATATAGTAATCAATGTTTTTTGTGGATCAGGGGTTAGAGCCGTCGCAAAGGTCACTGGTTCGAACCCCACTTGGACCCTGCGGCAGTGTCTCTGGCCCTGACACTGATGCCCCCAAAGAACATGGCTGCAAAGAACAAAATGACCTAATTTTGTTCTTGCAGCCCAGGGAGCAAGAACAAAGTTCTGTGTTCTTGCATGAGTACGCACTGACCTATGAGTGCTTGTCTTTGTCCTTGCAGCGATGGTCAGCCTGTGGTCTCTGGCCGTCATAGCCTTTGAAAGATGGCTGGTCATCGGTCAACGGCTGGGAAACCTCTGCCGTCTACAACCCTGTGATCTACATCCTCCTCAACAAGCAGGTGTGTAATAAGACAATGTGTGTGTGTGTGTGTGTGTGTGTGTGTCAGCATCCGGACGCATCTCAGTGCCAAATCTCCAGATTGTTGTGGCTGATCTCCGGCTCCCACTCACCTGCTCACCTGTGCTCAACGACAACAAACACACAACAAACCAATCTGCTCATCTCCTCAGATGCACGTAAACCTGCTCCCTTCGTCCGGACGCTGTCGATTCGACCTCACCTTTATCAGCAAACAATGAATCCCAACCACCCCGGTTACTACGGGTCGAACGCTGACCTCGGTATTACTGAGCAGATTATGTGGTTGACATAATTGGGATGTAATGAGATGATCCGCCGCTGGGGTACATTGGCCAAAAGTTGTTGTTATGGGCAATGTGGTCACTATGGGATGTCTTTGGGCCGTGAACCAAAGCCTTTAAATCTGCTTCCTGAGCCAATTGACTTGAGCCTGAGTGATATCTAAAGTTCCTATAAATGCTGCCATCAGAGGGAGCGACTTCCATTAGAGGGCACCGAAAACAGCCAAGAGGTGATAGAACCATAAAGCTTTAAAAAAAAAAAAAAAAAAATTTTTCAAACACCACCAGCAGCACCATGAGGGGAAGCCACCCGGTGGAGCTCCCGGAGGACTTCTGGATCCCCATCCCCCTGGACACCAACAACATCACGTCCCTCAGCCCGTACCTGGTCCCCCAGGATCACCTTGGGAGCTTGGGGATCTTTTACGCCATGTCGGCGTTTATGTTCCTCCTGTTCGTGTGCGGCACATTCATCAACGTCGTCACCATCGCCTGCACCGTCCAGTACAAGAAGCTGCGGTCCCACCTCAACTACATCCTGGTGAACCTGGCGGTGGCCAACCTGCTCGTCTCCTCCGTGGGCTCCTTCACCTGCTTCTACTGCTTTGCCTTCAGATACATGATCCTCGGGTCCATCGGGTGCAAGATTGAGGGGTTTACCGCAACGCTCGGTGGTAAGGAGCAAGGGGGGCCGGGGCTATTATAGAGCGGAGGCGTCAAACTCATTTTCACCCAGGGCCACATCAGCATGATGACCCAGTTTTAATTGTGGGACTAAATGTGATTATTACTTAGCTTATTGTAAAATAACTGTCCTCATACTTCATTTATTCAAGTTACAAATATTGTACATGCATTTACATACATGTGAAAACACTGAATATGTTGCCACACATAAAAAGTGCCATGTGTAAGTAATTAGAGTTCCTGGACAGTGTCTGCTTTAGACTTTTATTTTTAGACAATCATTATGCCTTTAAGCTCTTGCGCTGATGATCTTGTGGGCCACATTTGGCCCACGGGCCACTGGTTTGATGCATGTGTTACAGAGGGTCATAATGTTCTTTAGATGATACACTGGACAAATTTAAACTTTTTCATCTCATCAGGGACTTTTTCTTTGCAACCTACTTCATCAACAACAATGAAATATCTTTTTCCATTATTAAAAAAAAAATCACATTTATTTTTTAGGTATTGTGTTTAGTGTTTTTCTAATTCCGAGCATGCACTCGGAACGCTCACGTTTGCTGGACAAGCATGTTCTAAATTGCTTTGCTAAATCATCCAAACACATTAACTGCCTTTCAGCCAATGAGAGACAAGTTGGTGCATGTATTCAAACCCAAGCTATATCATGTTATAGCCTCGAGTACGATTGTCCAAAGTAGTATCATGACATCTAGTTGGAAGTATAACATTTGTTTATCTGTCTGGGGGTTGTCAGGTATGGTCAGCCTGTGGTCTCTGGCCGTCATCGCGCTTGAAAGATGGCTGGTGGTCTGTAAGCCCCTGGGGAACTTCATCTTCAAACCCAACCATGCCATCGCCTGCTGCGCTGTCACCTGGGTCTTTGCCATGGCTGCTTCACTTCCTCCTCTGGTCGGATGGAGCAGGTCAGCTCCTTTAGATTTCCACCAAAGACCTATTTTTTTCTCTTTCTGTAATATTTACACCATTAGATTGGAGGTATTAAACCCCATGTCGGACTCTTGGGCCTCAGAGCACAAACAGCAAAGATGGATATATGACCTGCAGTGTGTTGAGTCCAAACAGTAACTATATATAGTTACAAGTTCATTCTCCCAAAAAGTAACTGATTCACTAACTGAGTTACAGTATTGTAAAAGTAACTAGTTACCAGGGAAAGTAACTGCAGCATTCAAATATGTCAAAGAATTTGGCCACGCCCCCTTAAATGGAACTTTAAATTCAAGTATATTTTCAATTATAATAAAACTGAAAATGACATATATGTAATGAATGGAATGGACAAATAATAGAAAACATTATTGTCAGAAAACATGTTTGTATTTTTGTGTGAGCACTCGCCCACCTCTGTCTCTGATTGGCTCACCATGAAATCATTCTCTACCTTATCCAATCATCATCACCTATACTGAGAAGCTGTAAACATGCATGTTATACAAGACACATGAATGTTTTTGCATTCTTCTAACCCTAACCCTAACAAAAACATAAAAAAATGTGTCACCATGAAAAACGTCTCTCTGGACGCCCCCCGGGGGTCTTCTCAGAGAAAGTCTCACCTGTTGTACAGGTGTAAACAAAGGGTCTTCATCTGCAGGTACATCCCAGAGGGAATGCAGTGCTCGTGTGGACCAGACTGGTACACAACCGACAACAAGTTCAACAACGAGTCGTACGTCATGTTCCTCTTCTGCTTCTGTTTCGCCGTTCCCTTCTCCACCATCGTCTTCTGCTACTCACAGCTGCTGCTCATGCTGAAAATGGTGGGAAACACTTGTGTCGAGCTGTCGTGTTCACATGTTGAAGAGAATAGCTGTAAAAATCCGGACTCCGTAGACGTGAACGTTCATTGATTAGCTTCTCGTTCTCCTCTCCCTCACCAGGCGGCGAAGGCTCAGGCCGAGTCTGCCTCCACCCAGAAGGCAGAGAAGGAGGTGACCAGGATGGTGGTGGTCATGGTGCTGGGCTTCCTGGTCTGCTGGATGCCCTACACCTCCTTTGCACTTTGGGTCGTAAACAACCGAGGGCAAACCTTCGACCTGCGACTGGCCACCGTACCCTCATGCTTCTCTAAGGCCTCCACCGTCTACAACCCCATGATCTACATCCTCCTCAACAAGCAGGTGAGCTCCCCGGCAAACAGTCATTCGTTTAAAGGGACTCAGGCTCATATCGTAAACAAAGTCGTGGATTCACAGCCCCAACCCCAACCCCATCCCTAACCCCAACCCGAACCCTAAACCCAACCACAGACAATATTAGAAATACTTCTAACATCACACTTAATCAACTTAATTAACTCAAGATTGTTATTGTAATTATAATTATAACAATAACAACAACAACAACAACAATAATAATAATAATAATTATTATTATTAGTAGTAGTAGTCGTAGTAGTAGTATTCCTACGACTACTACTACTACTATTATTTTTATTATTGCTACTATTATTATTATTGTTATTATTATCAATGATAATATTAACATAACATAATAAGAAACAGACAATAGTACATTATTATCATTATACATATTTGTTATTATAATAACAAACAATAAATAAATAATTATAATATAATTGTTCTATTATAATTGTTCTAATCTATTATAATCATAATTGTTTGTATCATTATTTGATATAGAATTGTGTTGTTGTGGTTTGATGTTGTTTGGGTCATGAGTAGTACAATAGTAGTAAATGTACTATTGAGCTCTTAAAACCAATGGCGCCCTCTAAAGGTAACTGTGAAAACATACAGAAAGCTCCCTCCATCCCCCACAGACACCTGATTCTCACCTTTGAAGCCACAAACACTGAAGAAATGACGTTTCCCCTCTGTAACCACTGTTTTGTTTCACTCTGTTCTTCAGTTCCGCTCATGTATCAGGAAGATGCTGGGGATGAGCGGCGGCGACGATGAGGAGGCATCAACATCAAGTCAGTCAGTCACTGAAGTCTCTAAAGTCGGCCCTGCTTAGATGATCCGCCGTCGCGGTGTGTAAATAGACTTGAATGGATGAATACCATCTATGGTCAGTGACAACCCAGAGTAGCTGTCACGTTTGTACGAATGATGTGAATGAGTGTGAAAGCTTGAATTGGGAAACAAGTGCAAATCTACTTTCCCTGTGAATAAACCTTCCTGTCATTTAACATCGCAGTGTTTCCATCTCGTTTCTTGTCGTGAGGATCAGTCTCCTTCGGTTGAATGGGATTACTCATTCACTTCATACACAGATTAAAGGTTACAGTGCCACCGTGAGGCTAAACGGTCAAAGGTGGTTTGCCCATATACCGTAAACAACATGGTGGGGCCACTTGTGGTCAGTGTAGATTATAAAGGGCTCGTTCTACGGTAATGAAAAGAAAAGAAATTGTACATCTATGATAGAATCATGCACAAATAAATAGTCCCAATTCTAATACAATTATTCCTCTGCATCCTAAAGTAGAGAAATGTAAATGTTCCCTGGTCAACAGTTGTTGCCTCCAGCTGCAGACGATCCAGAGTGAAACTAATCCGCCCTTTAACTGGTTTGAGGGAAATCTGCTTTCAAACAGGATTATTCTGCCGTCTTGACTCTTATCTCATTATCTGACTTGGCTGAGTTTTAATTACAGCTGGTCTCACTGCTGCAGAGTGTCACTGCAGATCAAAACACCACATCTGAAATGACTGGATCTGATCAGCACCAGTGTAAAAGCTGAAAGGTGAGTGGTGTGGCACCAGTCAGAGAGCTGAGAAAGGCCTCCTTCATGCATCATGCAGCTGTTTGGCAAAGAGGTGGACGATGGCTCTCAGGCGTCCACATCAAAGACAGAGGTCTCCTCTGTGGCTCCGGCTTAAACCTCCACCATTGTGATATGAACAGAACATGTTATATAACTCTTTTTTTTTTTATTATTAGTAAATTGCTTCACTGGCAAATGGAAAAAGGAAAACAAATATGCATAAAGAAAATCAGCCATGGTGTCACTTTCTTTTTTCCCCATGAAAATTGTACAATTATTGAACGTTTTTCATCTGATTTTTGAAATTTCTATTTTTTATTATGACTGAAAATACCAGAACATTCAACAGTGGCTAAAAAAAGTGTACAGGGACACACCACCCCAAACAGTGGACAACAACTGTATGACAGATTTCAAATATTGTTGATCAAACTGTGGCTTCCATTTTCATTATCACCCCTCTTTGTAATTAAATTTGTTCGCAGTACGCAAGCATCCTGTTAAGTAACAGGCTACTGGATAGGAAGGGTCTGACCGAGCATCCTTTAGATTCTGAGGAATCCGAATACATCGATAAACCCCATTTCCCCAGGGGTATCAAACACACGGCCCACAGGCCCTTATACAGCCTTATGAAGTTGTATAAGGGCAACCTCATCCTTACACAATCGATTCTACAATGGGAACAATTTCAATGTCCGGTCCTTGGGTTCAAATAAAAGCCTTAGGACAAAGCAATGGAGTCTACAACGTCTACAAAGACAACGGTCGTTGAAGCTTTTACTTTGAACTGAGCGCAAAGATGGTCGATGTGGTTATCTTTAGCTTATCTATCAACACAGCTCATCTCAGCCAATCTGTCACCCTGCAGCCCAATGAACACTTCTTGCTGTTGCCTCCATGCTCATCCATCCAGTGTGACCCAGGTCTAAGATGTGACCTCTGCGGCCTATGATGTAGAGGCATAGTCTAAAGAAGCAGGAGGTTACTCCTAACTATAATAGTATCACTACTGAAGTATTTCGGAAAATAATTTGGGAAAAAAATATCATACAACACAGAGAGTAGACATGGAGCTGCAAGTAGGGCAGTTACTCCGTAGCAACACCACTACGTACGAATTACGTGGCTTTATTGGCGAAGGCTCGTTCGGCAAAGTCACAGAATGTGTTGACACTTCCACCGGAGAGTCGGTGGCAATTAAAATTAACAAGAAAAAATCCTATGAGACCATTGTCAAAGAAGTGGAGATGTTGAAAAGGGTCCGGGCGCTCGATCCTGACAAGCACAACATCATTAAGTTCATCGACGAGTTCAGCTTCCTCAACCACTCCTGTCTGGTCTTCGAGAGGCTGGACAAGAACCTTTGGACCCTGATCAAACAGAATGACGGGTCCCCGCTGACTTTCACCGAAAACCGATACGTGATCCAGCAGCTGCTGGTGGCCCTCGAGGCCCTAAAGAGGATCGGCATCATCCACACGGACGTGAAACCCGACAACATCATGTTGGTCAGTCACACGGATCGACCGTACAAGATCAAGCTGATAGACTTCGGTCTGGCTCGTCCGGTGAGCAAACTCAAGCTGGGCATGACCATACAGGCCATCGCTTACAGGGCACCGGAGGTCGTGTTGGGCCTCCCCATCTCTGAAGCCGCAGACATGTGGGGAGTGGGCTGCGTCATGGCCTACCTGTATTTTGGCACCAATCTCTTCCCGAGAACCAGCGAGTATTTGCTGATGAAGTATCTGGTGCAGTTGCTCGGGGAGCCGGACTACAACCTGGTCAAAAGCGGAAAGCACAGCTGGAAGTATTTCAGCTGCTGCTCCGTCAAAGAGTTCCGAATACGGACGACGCAGGAGCACGATACCTTAACCGGAACCAAGACCAAGCTTCAGAAGACGTTGTTTGACTCTGTGAAGAATCTGGAGGAAGCTGTGATGTCAGTGGAAATGGACGAGTCCAAGAGGAAAGAGAGGTCGGCCTTTGCCGACCTCCTGAAATGTTGTTTAAATGTGAATCCCGACCAGAGGATCTGTCCCCAAGATGCTCTGCATCACGCATTCATAACCATGGAAGACAAAAAGCAGGCAGAGATGAACGCACCTGTTGATTTGATGAACAGCCAAGACGAAGAAGCAGGTGCTACTTGCGACGAAGGTGATGAAGTGAAAGCCGACTCAGAAGTCCAACCTCAGAGTTCCAGGACAGAAGCCAACACTGATTCCGAAAAGTCCTTTCAGAGCTCAAGCAGCACAGACGAAGACGACGAAGAGACGTCCGTATGCGACTCTGTGTCAGAGGTCCCGCCTCATTGCCGCCGGGCTGCACCCAAATGGACCAAACGTTTCGGCAATTTACTCATCACCGCTATCGGTGGGGACGATAGGAAGTCAGACAGTTCAGATTCACACTCTCACGCCAAAGGCACATGTGCTGCTTGGTGCTCCACCTCCGATTCGGATAGTCCATTGCAGAGTTCTAATGCCGTCAGTACAGATGATGAGAAACCCGCCCAAGATTCAGAAATACCATCTCAGCACAATGCAATCGTCCTCACTGGGCATGATAGAGAGAGTTCCGGCTCTGACTCTCAAGCTGAGAGTTCTGGAGGACACAAACAACCAGGTTCTGGTCGTCACGAAGAATATAAAGAGAAAGCCAACTCCAGCTCTGACTCGGAAAGTCCGTTTCAGAGCTCCAACCTCGTCAGCACAGATGAGGAGAGACCCGCCTACGACTCTGATGCCGAAGTGCGACCTCACAGTTCTTGGATTCAACAGAACTGGAGTAAAGGCGTGAACAATGTGCTCGCCGCTACCGGAGGCGCGACTGATAAAGAGGCAGTCAGTTACGAGTCCGACTCTCAAGTTGGGCCTGTGTGTAAATTAAATGAGAATTCGAGAGCCGCTGCTGCGTCTTTCACTGGAGACAATTTCTCCTGTGAACCTTGTGATGTCGAAGACACATCCTCCGTGTCCTCGTGCTACGATGCTCCGGCCACCACCAGATTCTGTGTCGATGCCGACGTCCCGGATGTGAGACATAAGAAAACGGCCTGTAAGGTGATCCGCAGGTTTTTCAGCAGACTAAAGAAGCGAGTGGTTACCAACTCTTGATAGAAACCAGTAAGGAACCAGCAAACGTTTGTGATGGTGGATCATCATCGGGGTGTTTCAGAGGGATGGGGCGTGGGGGGGGGGGGTCCCGCTGGGGGGGTTTGAGGGGGGGGGGGGGGGGGGGGGGGGGGGGGGGCTCACATCCACTCTCTGACGTTTGCTGGGAAGTATTCAACCAGTATCTGCATTGAAATATTCACAGTACATTCAGTGCAGATACCGGATCAGATGTGAAGCATTCACAACGTACAGAACAAAAACACTTGATGCTTGGTCATCGCGTAGACACTGTGGAGCAGTGAGGTTTAGGCTCATTTGAAATGCTGCCTGAAACAATGTGACGCTCCCTCTTTTGCTAGGAGAGAAAATAGCTCATATTTGGTTTGAGAGGTGGAAATAAAGTGATATACACATACATAAAATTGTGGAATGGTTGTCGTCTTGCATCTTTGTTATTGTCTGAATTTCATTCATTTTAACTGTGCATACTTGCATTGCATTTCACTTTGTAAACTCAAGGTGATAACCTTTGAAGGCTGGGGGCGTGGCTAACATCGATCAAAGGATCAATGCTGTGCTGTTGAACATCTTTGGCTTTTCCACCTCTCCATTGATAAAAGTGACACTGCAACCTAACAAAGCAACAAATCGAACAAACCAATACAAGGTCCAAATTCTCAGTTATTCTTTAATATTTGGGGGGGAAAATGCTCCTTTTCCTGGTAAGTAAGTAGTTTTGTAATAATGTAATTCAGTTAATAAATCAGATCAAACTTTGAATTGTTATATTTTTGTTTTGTAATCGATAGAGGGTCCAAAATATATATATATATGATTCTAAACAAATGATTTGAGCGCTTTTATTTTGACATTGCGTCGGATGTTGTGAGTGACGTCATGACGTACTCGCTTCCGCTATCTTCCCCAGCCCTACACGTGAAGTTGTGGGTAGAGCGGAACCGCAGTCATGTCCAAAGCCAGTGAGTATTACACGTGTTTTCATGAATAGTATGAGCCGTTTAATGAGCGCGTCTCGTGTTAAAGGTTCTCTGTGTTTCACAGAACAGAAACGAGCCAAACGTCTCGGCTTCCTGGGGAAGTTTAAGGTGAGCTCTGCCCTGCTAATGTGTCCTCCTAAGCTAACTGCACTGCTAAAGCTAACACCTCAGTCAGTCACAACAACACATACTACACACACACACACACACTCATGAGGGCAGTACTAACTGACAGTAGTGTTTAAGCAAGGTCCATTGAGCCTCCTGTCAGGCGTCATGAAGGTGTCTTGTCTTGTAACCCGGTTAATCACCATGGTAACGTACTGGACCACAACAAGTGATGTTCCAAGTTTTTGTTTTAAAGGCACAGTGTGTAAGAGTGAGTGACATCTGGTGGCAACGTTTCATGGTGCAGCTAAAATCTTCCTCTCACCAATCCATTCCGAGTATGGCGGGGACCTATGATAGGCTTCATTAATTATTAATTTCAAAAGGTGTTTAATTTGTCTTTAATCTTGGCAACTGTAAAACATGGTGGCGCAACTTGTATATAAATATGAGCTGTAAACTGCAGTGAGCAATTCTTTATGTTTAGTCAAGAGCTCACCCTGCTGGACAAACTGTGTAACGACACCAAACTTACACAGTTGATTGCATCCCTTCTCCAACAGCCCCCTGTTACATTGTGATACCTAATTTCCATCTCACTGTATTTGGGTTGTATTTGTTTACAGGGTACAGATGGACAGGATGACTCCTCAGGTAGAACCAAGAGTAAAGGGCACGTCAACAACCACAGAAACCAGGAGGGAATCAGGAAGCAGAGGGTAAGTCTTCAACCAACTCACAGTATATTTGCAGAAATACACGGTGTGTTTCATTTAAGATTTTTTTTTTAATAAATAGCTCCAAGACCTGCAAGAAAAGCAGAAAATCTCCAGAGAAAGAGAGCTGATGAAAAGGAGGAATTTGCAAAGCTTCCAGAATGACATCCTGCAGCGACAGAGAGAGTTTGAGCAGAGGGTGAATACCAGCTCGCTTTATTTCTAATTAGAAATTGCTGCTCATGATGTACTTCTCCGTTGGAGTGACCCTTGTTTTCTCTTCCACGTTTACAGGAGACAGAGATGCAGAGTTTGGAGAAGCATGTCAATTTTGAAACTGAGAATTCAAGAAAGGCGTATTACAGAGAATTTAAAAAGGTGAGAAGCTTTTTTGATGAGCCTAACATTACATTTGTACAACATGTACTTTGTATGGTTTCCCTTTAAGGTAGTGGAGGCTGCAGATGTCATCTTGGAAGTTTTGGATGCTCGTGACCCTCTGGGCTGCAGATGTCCTCAGGTGGAACAGGCCGTCATTCAAAGTGGAACCAACAAGAAAATAGTTTTAGTTCTAAATAAGATTGGTATGTTATTTCTATTACTTGGTTGTACATTTTCAACATGCAATCAATGTGGATACTGTGTGGTGCCATATTCGAAATTGATTCTTAACTGTATCTTTACATTTATTGTGCTTAACATTTGATACTTGACTTTGCTATTTTACTCGACTTCAGATCTAGTGTCAAAGGAAATCGTGGAAAAGTGGATCAGGTATCTCCGTAATGAGTTTCCAACTGTGGCTTTCAAAGCATCAACTCAGCAACAAAGCAAAAACTTGGTATGAATTGAAATTGTATGTAAATATATATATATATATAAATATATGTATGTATGTATGTATGTGTATATATATATATATATATATATATCTAACCCCAGAATTCTTAAGCTATGGAATAACATGATTTCACACAAACAGTTCTTTTCCTTCTACAGAAACGCAGTAACGTTCCAGTGACACAGGCCACCACAGAGCTCCTCAGCACCAGCGCTTGTATCGGCGCAGACTGTTTAATGAAGCTACTCGGCAACTACTGCCGCAACCTGGACATAAAGACCGCCATCACAGTAGGTGTTGTGGGTAAGCAATACTACCAGGGATACATCTGCTCAAGTCTGGTGAAGACAGAAAGTGAAATTGACATTTGAAACTTCTTATTTACAGGTTTTCCTAATGTTGGGAAGAGCAGTTTGATCAACAGTCTGAAACGAGCACGAGCGTGTAACATCGGAGCCACTCCCGGTGTCACCAAGTAAGAACTCGGTCACATGGTCGATCCTTTATGTGTGTGTGTGTCCTGCCTGTTTCACCGATGGCGCTGATGTTTTCAGGTGCCTTCAGGAAGTGCATCTGGACAAACACATCAAACTTCTAGACTGCCCTGGCATCGTCATGGCAACGTCAACGACAGACGCAGCCATGATTCTTCGTAACTGTGTGAAAATAGAACAGCTCGTGGATCCGCTTCCGCCCGTTGAAGCCATCCTGCGGCGCTGCAACAAAGCACAGGTGAGTCATGTGACTACAAACATGTTGTTTTATTGTGCGTGTCGCAGTGTTGCAGTAAGTTCTACTTGATGCACAGATACTGGAGCACTACGGAGTTGAAGACTTTCACACAGCCCAGGAGTTCTTGGCGTTGCTCGCCCGGCGCCAAGGCAAACTGAGGAAAGGTGGACTGCCTGACACGGACAAAGCTGCAAAGAGTGTATTAATGGATTGGACAGGGTGAGTTCAAAAGTAGGATTTTGCTAACTTTAAAAAAAATGTTTTTTTTGTTTTTTTTTGTATTGCTGTGTTAATGTGCACATGTTTTTCTGTTTAGGGGAAGGATCAGCTACTTCACACACCCTCCAGAGACGCACACTCTCCCCACACACGTCAGTGCGGAGATTGTTACAGAGATGGGTAAAGCTTTTGACTGGGAGGAGCTGGAAAAGGGAAATCAAGAGGTTCTTGCAGGTAATTTCAACAAAACATTCTACAATATCCATCATGGTGAATATCCCTGTGGTATTTGCTTCACGTCACTGAGCTTCATGGTGTAGATGTTTTCTACTTCCTGGTCGTGTCTGCAAATGTGACACCAAACTTGATGCACCACCGACTCATCATTAGATTTAACAAAAGCAAATACTGACGATGTGAAAGGTTTTGAAAGACTTTTTTTTTGGTCTGTATCAGTGTCGTCGTGTCCCGATGTTCAGATGGGATTCTGCATGGAAACCACTGGGATGACACAGGGGGGTCAGGATGAATTTGCATCTGAACTGGAGGAGGCAGAATTTCAGGATGCAGTAGAATCCATGGAGGATGACCAAGACTCAGAGGTGAGATATAAGACTGCCTCCAGTATCACCTCAATGTTTTCTGCAGTTGTCAACCCACAGTTTTCAAGTGTGTCAACCCACCTGTTTCTGCTGTTGGAAAATAGTTTGGCCCCATGACAGTGGAGATCAAATCTCAGAGGCTGAAGACAGACGCACCTGTGGCTGCAGCCAGAGCTCCAGATCTAAAGGATATCTTGGATATAGATCCTCTGCAGCAGGGCCAGGCTCTTCTGGCTGCCGGCAAGAAGAGGAAAAAGCAACAGAAAAGAGCTGGTTTGTACAAACATCAGTTACTGACACGTTTACCATCCATCTATCTGCCCATCACAGTGTTTCCCCCAGGTTTACAGCCTTGGGGTGGGGGGGGGGTTTGACGGGTTGACGCAACATATTCTTCCAACCCATGCTCTCAGCTCGCTCACTCATGTGCGCGCCTGTGTGCACGCGCATTAATTTTGTGACTCTGCCGTGAGCCACACAGAGAGAGAGGAGGACAACTGCATCCGTGCAGCCATGTAGAGACATGATGTGTAAATAAGATAAAGAACAAGGCTTTGCGGTTTGTTTAATCAAAGAACGCTGTGTAGACCTGTTTTAAAGGAAAGATAATCTGGCGCTGTGTAGAAAAATAGAATCAAACAAAATTGAAGTAGATGTACACTGTACCTTTAACGACCTCTCAGGGCTTAGTAGACACACATGTCCTCCGGTATTTGTGTTGCTGGTTGCCAATCCACATTAAACTGATCATGTTTCTTTTCTTTCATTTGCAGATAAAATTGCAACGAAACTTTCAGACACTTTCACATCTGCAATGGACTTCTTCTAAATAAAATGTTAAATATTTAGCTACATGTTGTTTTTGTCTTGATTTGGCATAACTGCATAATGTCATTTTGTGCTTTACTTTGGAAATGATGTGCTCTATTGGCAGGTATTATATAATAAACAATAACTTGACTGTATGAATTGATGTCTATCACTGAGAATGACCCCTTTATATTGACAGCAGTAGCAGGTCCTCGCTATGGAGGCTGCCATGTCACATCACCATGATGTTACAGTAGCTCAGAATGGACAAATTAAAGACTTTAAGTGAAAACAGAAGACTACTGTGGGCTCTCCTACGTTTTTGACAGGAAGAGTGAGATGTGGGATATTCAGCTGCAACACCCATCCTCACCACAAGATGTCACTATACCACGCACCTTGTACCTTTAATTAATCCTTAAAGTTTAAGATCTGTGAAATATGAGAATGTTTATTTGCATGAACCATGTGGAACAGCCCAATCAACACGTGTATATTTAAACAGGTAGGGTGTAGTCTCATAGAGCGGCGTGACCCTGCATAGTGATGATGCTGGAGGCCGCTGTGTGAAAGAGCAGTCAACTCCCAGCTGTCAGGTTCCGGGTAACGTTGATGACCTCAGCCCGTCGGCCCGAGGTAAACAAGGCTGCTAGTGCTGCGGCTAGCGACTGTTCAACAAGAGCCTGCGTTCACCCAGACAGACATGGCAAAGAAGGCGGAGGACTCCGGGAATTCATGACTGTGTTGACGCTAAACCAGTCTACTACCACAGTATGTCTCCTTATGTTCAATTATCGACTTTCCTAGCTAAGTAGCATTAGCTTGAAGGGGGGGACTAACGGGTGCTAGCATGTTAGCTAAACTGCAACTTCCCATTTTGACTTTGCCGTGGCTGTGTCGCCAGGAGAAACCCCTCGGCTTTCTGTCACATATATTTGACGTCCATGTTGGGAGGACACGATGAAGACAGTGTCCGTTGTTCCCCATGTAGCTGTTAGCTTATAGGTGTTGTGTGTGCGCCATTAGCAACACGGAGCTGTCAAGTCAACTCCGCTAACTCATGGCGCTAGATTAGAGCTAGCTAAAAATAGAGATTACGAAAACAACTAAAGGCAGGGGTGGCTCAGTGTTGACTGTACATGTTTTAAATAGCTGCTAATACCAATGGAACATTAACGTGACATACAGGAAGTCAGCACTGTCGTGGTTCGATGGCTCCATGTGTCCTAACTAACACTTTTCTCTGATACTTCGTGTTTATGTGACAGACACAGGGAACAGCCATAGTCGGAGGGGGTGTACTATGTAAACACACGCGAGCACAACTGCTAACAACATGGTTCTAATGAGCAATGTGCACTTCGAAAGAGTCGGTGTAACATTATAACCCTGACGGTACAGTCTCAGAAAGTGCAGCTGTCTTCGCTCATCTGTCACTTTATTAGGTACACCCGTTCAACTACACAGTAAAGGTCCAATGTGAAAGATTTGATTGTAATTGGGTGTCATTTCTATTTGCAGAAATCGCTAATTATAATTTGTTAGTTTGTTGTGGTTACATGTCTGCAGGGACTGGCAGTTGCATAACTCTAGCATGAGTCCTGCAGGCAGGATCTCCCTGTGGAATGAGCCTGGTTATATTTGACATGATCTTAGAATAATTTAGAAATATGCTTCTTGAATTCCAAACATGATTTAGGGCCGCCATAATTTGTTCTACGTGTTTAAATGCATGATTGAGACTGAAAGCGTCTTTTTACTTTTCTGTTTCATTATATGTTTCATTATTTCAGTAAATAAAGAAAAAAATAAACCTAGCCTTTATTCCATAGGGTCAATATTTCCTCAGTGAGACAGATATCAGTGTGTACTGGTATTATAGATTGATTTTTATGGAATCGCCACATTGTGATGTTATTGTTATTTGGAGACATGTTTAGTATAATATGGTGTAATTAGACCATACAGAATTATTGGAAACCCAACAGTTCCCGGTTTTGACTGTATAGTAGATCTCAAAACAAGAGGGTGGACAAATTTCAATAATTTCTGTAATTGAGAAGTCATTTATTTAGTTTATATAATACAAATGATAAAAAGCCCGGAGAAGCAGTGGTGTTTTGTTAAGTGGCATTGGCTGCACCATTTTACTCTGAAAAAAAATCTACCATATTGATTTTTTGCAGTCAAAAGGTTCCATTCTGTGAAAAGACAGAAAATGAAACCAGGTTTGGACTCACAAACAAAAGTCTGGAATTTCCCACAGCTGTTTAGCACAAGTTCTCATAAAAGTGTCTGCCAAGAAAAAAGGAAGATTTACACGAACCTATGCTCTTTTACCAGAACCAGGTTGATGTAAAGGAGTGACTTCATTACTGCAAAGTATCCAGTACGTCATGCAGAGTGGCTGCTTTGCTCACGTAAACCAAATGACAACCGCAAACAGTGATGTTTACTGGGCGTCCAATTGTATTCAGTTGTGCTCAGCGCTAATCCACCTGTAAACCTCTGTCGTGAACTACAGGACAGGACTGAAAGGGAAGTAAACACACACACTAGGAGTCTTGACCAGTTTGACTGCCATGTGACTGAAGGAACCAGAGGAGCCGATGTCGAAATCCACTGTTAGATACAGGATGCTGAGCTGCAGTTAGTGTGTGCTGTTCAGTTAAGACTGTGCCCTTGTCTCCAAAGTCTCAAATTCAAGTAACAGCCATCAACAATGAAACTAATGCTGGAAGTGAGTACTTCCTTCTGACACCTCAGTCTGTGCAGAAAGAAATAAAACCGAGGCTTAACTTTCATGTGTGATTGTGAAATACTTGATGACACACGATAAAGCCTCGCGTGGGAAGTTGTAGTTGTGTAATTTCAGATTTCTCCTTTCACATTAGATCTGTAACCACAGTTGTGTGTGTTCTGTTAACTCCAAAAAGCGAAGTTGATTTGACCTAATCGTGTTCCTGGTGTCCATAGACCTCTAGATTCTCAGTACCAGATTGTTGTTGTTTATTATGCTAACGACAGAATAGCGTATTGATAATGAATGAATGATAACTTTCCTGTCTCTGCTCTTTAGCTCCATCCCTAGATCTGGACCATCTCTCCGCAGCCATGTCGTCCCGCGTGCTGCTGCGGCAGCAGCTGATGAGAGAACAAGCCCAGGAGCAGGAGAGACGCGAGGCCCAGCAGCAGGCCTCCGCCTCTCAGCTCCGGGCCTCGGACTCCACTCCAGCCATCTCCGTCTCACTTCCCCCAAATGCTGCCCGCCCTCCGCCGGCACAGGTGCCGGTGGAGGTGTTAAAGGTGAGAGAGTTTCGCTTTCGATGGTTCCTATTTTAGAACATCTGTTCTTAGCCATCGTTTCAAACATCAGGTGCAGACCCATTTGGAGAACCCCACCAAGTACCACATCCAGCAGGCACAGAGGCAGCAGGTGAAGCAGTACCTCTCCACCACCCTGGGTAACAACGCCGTCACCCAGACCATGGGCGTGTCCCCTGTGCCACAGTCCACCTCGGCCCCTGAAGTCACCCACACTGCCAGCAGTGCCCCGAACAGTCCCATGGCAATGCTCAACATCGGATCCAACAAGGAGGAAGTAAGAGAAGATTGCTGTTAACGTTGGTTTTGGTTCTTGTATTTTGGTTTTCAGCCGAATCAGATTACACAACCCCTTTTCAGCCTTTTTGCTCACTTCTGGGTTAATTACTTTCTGTTTGTTTTTTAGTCATATTCCTAAAGGTCCCACTGTAGCGACGCATGCCTTTTTTCACCGTACCCTTGCTGACCTGTTGTCACAATAAGATGTTAAATACTACACTCACCGTTAAACCATGCACCTCCTCCTCCCCGCACGCGTCCCCTGGCTTTGAAACCAGGCCCCTCTCTGCCCGTTACTTTGGTTTCAATTGGTTTAAATGTTTGGTGTTCACCCCTTCAACTGAAGAGTAAAACTGTTAAAGGTCACAGAGCACGAACAAATGCATGTATTGTTGATGACTGTCAGCCCTGAGGTATCCACTTCCCCCTGAACCCACTTGTGTTTTCTCTCATCTGTTTTGATCCAGATTGACGACGTGATCGATGACATCATTAGTCTTGAATCCAGTTTTAACGACGACATCATTACGTTGATTGACTCAGGTCTTCAGTTGCCGAGCACGGTATGCAGAACATTGTATTTTTTGGACCGCTGAATACTTCCTCTTTCGTGTTCCTTTCCTGTGAGGGCCACTCACAGCTTCTTCTGTCAATGTGTAATCAATGCTAATGTGTAGCGCAATGTGGATTTCAGCGCAGCTCTGCCTCAGTGAGCTTCAGTAGAGAGAGTGTGTTTTTTCTGTGGAAGGATTTTTCTTGTCCGTGTGGAATTCTGAAGTCGTGGGAGTAAATATACACATTTGGCACCGAGTTACTATTCGTCACAGAAGTGCTGCCGGGGCGGGGTTGAAGCTCCGGAACACAAGACAGGGGGAAGCAGGACTAACAGGACTGCACTCATTGAAAAGTGCATTGTGTCGCTGCCAGGTTAACAGCATTGTTTTTGGATGAGAGAGGAATCGCTGAAAATTTTTTCGCTGTGAAACGTAAAATGAGGATTATGGTGATGCTTGTGGAAGAAAAGAAAAAGAAGCACTTTGAGGTAAAAACTTGATCTTACATTGTCTCGACTGGTTTTTGGTTTTTTTGGCCTCAGATGGAATCTGATTTTTGTCATTTTCATTTTAAAAGTTACTTTCAAAAAGTTTTCTATGAGGCAAATATGTGTTTTTATGCCAGATTCAACGGTATTGATCCTGTGTTGATCTGGAGGCAGTGGCAGCTTAATTTAATCAGAAATAGGATATGCAACATCCCTTTTGGCACATTTATCTGTGGTTTTAGGGCAATCAGAGACCTATTTATTGCATATTGTTAAATCTGTATTTTTCTGTAGCTCCCAGGAAATCTTTTGGATGTGTACCACAGCCCTGGAATGGCAGCACCTGCTCTCACGGTCAGCAACTCCTGCCCTGCTGATCTTCCAAAAATTAAAAGGGAAATAACAGGTGCAGTAACTCACATTCACCGTCATACAAATAGATCTTGGTTGTTTGTTATACGCTGAATAAAACACAGAACTTTGTTTCAGATGCAGATGCGAAATTAATGATGAAGGAAAGGCAAAAGAAAGACAACCATAACCTCAGTAAGTCAAACTATATTTAAGACCGTTAAGCTTACTTGCCGTTTGCAGCAACAGCAGGAAGTAAGATTGTACGTTTAAGGTGTTGTGTGACGAGTGGTGTTGAACCAGTCTGCATTGTTTTGATTCCTTTTATGGTTCAAATGAATGTATAGTTATTCAGCTGATCTCTTTGTGCGGTCACATCTGTAATGACCAAATATGTTTTTAACACTTTCCGTCCCTCTTCTGCTTATTCTTCTTCCCCTACAGTCGAGAGGAGGCGCAGATTCAACATCAACGACAGAATAAAGGAGCTGGGAACACTCATACCGAAGACCACTGACCCGTCAGTGCTGTATGGTTTCTCTCATCTCTTTCATGTCAGTTTGGGAATCCTTTCATCTGCTAATGTTCAAAGTAATATCCTTTCTTCTCTTTCTTGTCTTTATTAATGGTAGTGAGATGCGCTGGAACAAAGGCACCATTCTGAAAGCCTCTGTGGACTACATCAGGAAGTTACAGAAGGAGCAGCAGAGAGCCAAAGACGTGGAAATGCGACAGAGGAAGCTGGAGCAGGCGAACCAGACTCTGATGCTACGCATCCAGGTCAGTGTTTGAAACTGTTTTGACTCAATCTAATGGATCAACAGGCATTGAACATGACATATGGGCTCCTGAACACAGACTCAGGGATGTACTGTACATGCACACCACAATAACAGGCGCCACACGTTTCTGCTTTACTCCAGAGGCAATATTTTGCTCAGTAGAGCTACACTTGGCAACTAAGCGTGGCTCGGTGCCGACTTCCTGTGTTCTGATCCTAACGTACGGAGATAGGATCTCATGAAACACGAGTGAAACCTGCATGGTGCTTAACGGTCTCGTGCTCGGAGGAAGGATACTCTGAACATGCTTCTTCCGGCGTCTTATCCAAACATGTAGCACTTACCCTTTAAATTGACTCCGCCCTAAACGTTATGTCGGTTCTGCAAAAGACAGAATAAATGGCAGCGTGACTTCCTTCATAAACGGCACGAAAAAACCAAAAATAACATCAGAGGAGCCGCATCAAAGCCGAGTCGTGTCGTTGCACTCGACTGTCACGCAAACGCGCGCGACTTCTAACCAGACACTCAACCATCATTGCTTTTTGAGGCTTCAATCATTCTCGCGAATTCACCTTATTCACCTAATTAAGGCGATGCATTTTGTTAAGCGATTCAATCTCACATGCAAAATGCACCAACAGCTCCCAGTAGGTGCGAGACATAAACATTGCCGACCACTCCGGGACTCTGAATGTGAATTGGCTGCTCTTCCTCTCAGGAGCTGGAAATGCAAGCTCGAATCCACGGCCTCTCCAACTCCTCCGCCGCCGCCTCCGGCCTGGGGTCCGACCCCTCGCTGCTCCAGCAGCACCAGCAGTCACTCTCACAAAGTGGCCAGTCTCTGGCTCCCGGCGGGGGGGCCTCGGCTCAGAACATCCTGGGCCTGGGGGCCATGGGGCAGCCTCTGCCCGCCTCCTTCCTCTCGCCGCCCTCCTCAGACTCTCCCGCGGGGGTCACCATCAGCAGCCCCCTGGACTTGGGCAGCCTGAGCTTCGCCGAGCTGGACGACGACTCGACCTCGGCGCTCTACCCCGACGTGGGCTTGGCGGACATTCTCATGGACGACGGCTGCACCCTGTCGCCGGAGAGAGTGGGCGACCCGCTCTTCTCCCCTCTGTCACCAGGTGCCTCTAAAACCAGCAGTCGCAGGAGCAGCCTTGACATGGATGAGGACTTGTGATGGTGGGAGACTCTCAGTCGGGACGAGAATGTCAGGAAGGTGCAGATCTATTTTTAAAAAGTCTCGTCGTGGGACTTCAGAATTTGGTCGAGCAAATCCAGATGAGCTAATATTTAGGTGAGAACTAACATGAGGACGAAGTCAGATCTTGTTGAATTATTTTCGCCATACTGACAAAAAAAAATTTCTTGTTCCCATTTGGAGCGAGGTCAGATGATTATGTCTAGATTTGTAAATGCAATCTTTATGAAAATGGAATATTGTATATGTAATAAGGCATGGACTTAGCATTAAGAGATATTAGAGTATTCAATAATTTTTAAGATTTTCCGTCAGAGTTTGAACAGGGATATAAAGTTTTCTTGAATTTCGTTCAGCACATTTGTATAGGGAATAAAGCTGTGAGGTTTCTTTTTCATACGTTAAGAGATGCCAACACACAATATACATTTGTTTTGTTTTGAACTGACTGGAATCAGGGTTTGTCACTCGCTCATCCATGTTGGGTTGTTTCACCAGCAGCTGCAGAAGGGATCTTTGTTAAAAAAAAAAACTAAAAAAAACTGAATTGGCACATTGTGAAATATTTTACGGCATATTGTATATAAGAATATTTTATTTTGAGCAATTTTATTGCACCTTATTGTTATGGCAGTCTATGCATTTTCTGAGAGCTTCTTGGTCTGTTTGTATTCCTTTTACACAGAGTGGACAGCCCATCATGCCCAGGTCGCATGTATCTGTAACTAAAACCTTATCAGCTGCAGCTAGTTAGCCAAAGCAGGACTTCTTCTTCCAGAGTAGCTATGGATTATTACAAATCAGCATTTTATTTTTTACATCTTTTCACTCAGTCGACTCAAATGCAAGACGGTGCAGAACAATGTTGTCCTTTTCAAATAGTACTGTAGCTCATGACATGTTTTTGATACCTGAATAATAGATTAATAATGGGTAGTTTCTCCATGTGTTGTCAGCGATAGTTTGTCTCAATTAACTTCAATGATCACTGAGTGATTTGTACCTGTTTGCATGTTCAACTAAGATTGTGGCTTTTATTTTATTTTATTTTGTTTTGATGATCAAAATGGATTTATCTAATAATGGATACATGCTCACTGTAGTGTGAACAGACGGCTCTGACCTCCTTTTTAAACCAACCACTATTCTCACCAGTGTAATGGTGAAGTAGAACTGTCATTTTAAAACCTGCAATGCAATTATTATTATTAGTATTATTATTCTTATCAAATGGCCACACACTCTAGAAAGGCATTTAACTCGTCGGATGCTTTAACACTCTTATGTACAGTTAAAGAACGTGTTTGAGAAAGTTCCTTGTTTTGTTTTTTTAACACTCATGTACTGTATTTCATTTCCAGCGAAAACCTCTATTAAATTTTAAACTATTTCCGCGCTGTGGAAAGAAGTGAGTACAAAAACATAATATTTGAGTTTATAGCAGAGAGTGACATTGGTTGATGTTTTCAGGGATTTTGAAATGTCGCTCCTTTAACCCTAATAATCTCAGTCCCACTCCCCTTAGATCCCGTATCTGCCGTCAGATATTTCAACTCATCCGCTCCATCGTGAAACACGTAGTATACGTCCGAGCGCTAACACGGACCGTTCATCACAAACATCCATGTCCTGTCCCCTAATAGTCGGCTTCCGGGAACCTTTTATTGAATAAATGATCCCCATTGGTTCACGCCTGGCCGTGGTCATTTCAGTGGTAGAGCATTTGGGAGATCTCCATCAGGAGGTCCAGGCACTCGGTGGCCTGCAGGCAGATGTCGCAGCAGGCGCAGTCGCACAGGAAACAGCGGGCGCCCAGACCGCTGCAGGGGTCACAGTGGTGGGCGACGTCCAGGAGAGGCTGCAGGGTGGCAGGGCCGCAGCCGCACCAGTAGGAGCACAGTGAGCACGCGCACTCGCCGCACCCCCTGGTGGTGGCCACCAGGCAGTCCAGCGGGTGGCAGAAGAGGCAGGCCAGCAGGATGGCGGCACACAGGTCTCACATAAGGACAGAGGGTGAGGGAGAAGGGGAGGGGGGGGGGAGAGGGAGAGAGAGAGGGGAGGTTTGAGGGGGAACAGACCTTTGAGAAGATTCTACACTTTAGTGTCCTCACCCTCTTTGTCCGGCTCGGCCCGGGTGCTGCTGGTCTTCAGACTCCTCACGGAGGTGATGGTGGGAGGAGCCCCCATGGAGGGAGGCAGCGGGGGGCACAGAGGCCTCGGCTGCTGCTCCTCCACAAAGCTGGAGGCGCGGAGGGACGCTGACCCGGACCCTCCACATTCTGGGTGCTTTGATTCGACGGCGTTTTCCGCTGCCGACACAAAAACGGGGAAATCGTGGGGAAACCTAGAGTGTAATGACCGTCGTGGTCGTGTGACGGGAAACGCGCTGAGTCGTGCTTTCTCTCGATGTGTCGGTGATAAATGTCATTCCATGTCATGTTCAACCACTTATCCAGTAATCTGGGTCACAGGGTATTATTCTACCACTGCACATGGGGCCATTTGGGGTATCAGTCTCAGGGCCGGTGACACTGCAGCAGGGCCCGAGTGGGATTCAAACCAGTGACCTTTTGGCTGCAAAGGAAATATGTAAATATAACATTTATAGTTTGTGTTTACCTTGAAAATCAAAGGAATACGATGGCGTTTTTGATTAACTTTATCTATACAACATTTTTCTTTAAAACACAAGGTGCAAGATTTAGCGACACCTAGTGGTGAAATTGTATGTCTCCGCTAAATTTGCCTCATCTCGTCCTTCCCTTAGGAGAACACGTGGCCTATGATTTCTGTCTTTGTATGTGTTTGAAGTTTTGCACAACAACAACAACAACAACAACATGGAAGACTTAAAGTGAGTGCAGCCCACCTGCAGTGGAGCTTTCAGCCTGTGGCAGCGCATGTGTGGGCTCTGAGTCATGGAGCTGTGGTTCGTCATCAACCTTTTCATCCACATCAGAGGAATTCACTCTCTCCTCCATCATGACTTCATCCTCCTCAGGACGAACAGACGCACATGAAACAATGAGGATTCACTGCTGCTTAAAAATGATGTGAACCACAGATCCAGAGTCAGATCTGTGTCTGGGGCTTCTGTGGCTGTTGGGGATGAGTGGACATCTTAGAACCTGCAGAGGAGTTAATCTATTATTCATCTCCAGTGTTCACACTCATGAAACTTGGCTCGCTGTTGTTCTGACAGAGAATGTGATTTTTGCTCTCGTTAATTATTCATGCCCTCAAGTAATACTTACATGATGATGTCAGAGGTTCTCTGAAAGTACTGACACAACAGGGAAATACACGCTTATTTCACTTCCATAGCATTTATCATAGATGTGTTGTTTAAAGTGTGATATAATAGTCATGGGTCATACAAATGTGAACAGAAATGAATGAATCCCTTTAAGCTAAAGTATTTAAATTGAATTAACATTGATCTGTTCTTCTGATTATTTTTGATCAGTGCACATAACGCACCACCATCTTGAACATACTTTATCTGGAGGCAATAAAGCTACGTGTTGTAACAGCAGAGAATTATAATGCACTTACCTTCAGTGTAGGAGATGATGCAGCAGGAAGCTATAATCACAGAAACATCATCTGATCAGTGTGGGACTGCAGCTGCATTACACACAGAGACCCCCCCCCCCTTCTCTCTCTCTCGTTTTCTCTCTTGCTCTCTC